>PVHX01008968.1:0-79623 GCA_004024805.1 Geosciurus inauris | reverse complement strand
TGTGTGACTCTGGAAAGAGTGCAGGGGAGTTTCCCTGTCTGCTTTTCGCACACTGATCAGGGCTGCTCATCTCTGTGGCAGACCAGCATCCTGATCACCCAGACTCCCTGCAGCCTCTGGACCTGCCTACCCGGGCAATGTCATTTTTCTGCATTTTCCTTCTTTGTCACTTTTTTCCCCCTGCAAGGAGTATAGCAACCCCTCAGGAGTCGATTATATTGCAAGATGAATAGGATATTTGAATTATGCTATTTAAATGAGTCATCTCAGCCCTAGAGTAATTGTTCACCCCCTGTCATATTAAACGTGATCTACATGTCCAAAAAGAGTACTTTTGGCCTGAATGGGGAATCACTGAAATTGTTGGGTTCTGATTCCCAGTAGTAGGTCATTTGCATTATAGGGTGTGTTCTTTGGTTCACATCTGGGCAGATAGGAACTCTTAAACTGTCACTCACCACAGCTACCAGAACAAGCAGAGAGAAGTTGAACTGGCGTGTGTGTGTGTGTGTGTGTGTGTGTGTGTTTGTGTGTTTGTGTGTAGGAGGCAGAGAGGGGGCAGCAGGGTGCATGGTGCAGAAGAGGACATCCAGGGCAGGCTATGCAGTGTCAGAACATCTGGGAGAGCTGGAGCTAGAGTCATTCAGAGTTTGGATCTATGGGCTGAAACCTTGTTTCACGTTCCCTCTTTGAGAATTTTGAGCACTGAAAACTAAGCCTACATTGATGCTCTTGAGAGGGATCAGCCTGGAGATGCCATTGTGCCTCAGTGTTTGTGCATCTTGGAGCTGCGTTGTAGGGCAGGATTCCTCCAGTGCCCCAATACAGTGGGGCACATTTCCCTTCATTCTTCATTTCTCTTGATGGAGTAAACATGTGACTATCAGACTGTCAGACATAATTAACTCAAAACACTTGTCAAGGTCTCAGGAATTGGAACCTATATGGTTTCAGACACTTCTATAATTTTCAATGTGAACCTGAGTGATAACCTACTGGGCAAGGCCCACGCTGAGGTGCAAAGTAATTAAACTTTCCAAATGAGGGCTGAGCAGCATTCTTTTTTATTTTATTTATTTATTCTACTTAGGTTCTTAAGGTGATAGATGAGGTCGGGTATTACATCCCTACAGCAGATGTGGACAGTGTCCCCGTGAGTCAGGCCTGTGTTGGGCTGGTAAGACAAGAGAAACAGGCCCTTGAGGCTCCTGCCCTCAAGAAGTTCACAGTCTAGTGCGGTTGACAGGTGTGCAAAGGGTCACCACACAATGGAGGCATGTAAGCCATGCTGTGGGAAAGGAGGACAAGAGTCTGCCTGAGGAAACTGGGCAAAGTTTCACAGAGAAGGAAGTGTTTTTGTTGGAACCTGAGGGATGAGCAGTGGCGCTTAGCAGGGTGGACAATTTGGGGGAGGGCAGAGGAAAGGGTGGCTAGAGCCTTCTGTGTGCTGATGGCACTGAGGCAATCAGGACACGAGAGCCTTGTGTGACCAAAAAAAAAAAATGTTAGTTTTGCTAGTTATGTTAGTTCTGTGTTATGAATGTATCAGTAAGCAATCAGCTGCAAGGAAAAGATTGTGTGAGGATTACACAATTCAACTAACTTGAACACTGAGGAAAATTTATTAGCGTATATAATATGCCCGAGGGCAGGACAGTGCCAAGATTACTGAATTCAGTGGCTCAACTCTATCATTAAGGACTGAGGTTCTTTCCAGTTTTCTGTTCTTCCATCCTTGGTGTGATGGTTTGTTCTGACTTGCTCTTTTCCTGGTCATAAAATGACTTAAGAGGAAGAGACTTGCTTGTTTGTTTCTTACTTTATTGGTGTCTTTTTAATCAGTGAGGAAAGTCCTTCATAGGAATCCCACCCTCATGCCTCAGTGGCCAAAAGCTCATCACATGCTGGATCCTAAACCATTCACTGGCAGGGGAGATCAACCAAAACCAATATTGATTCACCCCCTGGACTAGGGCCCCTTCTTCTGAGGTATGTGTTCAGATAGAAGATACTGGAACAAAACTGGGCTTCTGATAGAAAATGGGGTTGAGGGGTGGGGTGGGGGAATGATTGGTTGCAGAGTTGGCGACCAGCAGTGCTTGCTACAGCCAGTGATGGGAACTGTTGTAGATTACTGAACTGGAGTTGCCATGATCAGCCTTTCATGTTGAAAAACAAAGCTACCCAGTCAGCAGTGTACGGTTTAGTTCTATAGATAGAAAAGCTGAGAACAGATGGAAAAGTCAAGCAACTGCCCAGCACACACATGGAACTGGAGCTGACGCTTTCCTGGAGCCGCATTTCCCCACCCTAAGGGGTGAGTGCTTGTGGGTGAGTGGGGCAGCGAGGGTGGGGAGGAGGCTAGTGCAGAGTACGGGCTTTCCATCTGGATATTGGCCAAGTCATCCTTTGCAAACCGACAAGCATAAACTTCTTGGAGAGTCCAGGTGAGAATTATACAATTCACACAGGAGCTAATGGAGCTGGAAGTGACCTTGAAGTCATCTGGCTGGAGATGTCTATTTTATAAATGGGGAAACTGGGACCCAGATAAGCAAAGTGACTTGTTTCCTTTGTCTGGTTGAGGACTGAGCTGAAAGCATGCCCACAGATGTTCTTACTCTGGGCCCAGTGCTCTTGGTGATGGGTTCTCAGCTCCATCTCCCATGGGGGTTAGGGTTGGGTTTCTGTGTGTGCCTGGCGGTGCTGGAGATGCTCCACAGGCCCTTCTCCTAGGCTCTGTTATACTTGATAGCAGTTCCATAGTTGAAAATTTTCATTTATTAAGATGCTTTGGTTTGTATAAAAATGCAAAAATACTGGGGGTGGGTGTTTTAAGCTCTTATCATTCATCCGAATCTTCGTATGAATGTGTCCTTTGTATTTCTTCTTTCAAATTTTATTTTACTGTTTTTATTTTTTAATTGTACATGACAGTAGAATCCATTCTTATATAATTATACAAGCATGGAATATATCTTGTTCTAATTCAGACCCCAGTACCTCGCCGTCCCTTTCCCTTCCCTTTCCCTTTCCTACTCCCTGCTCCCTTCCCTCTATTAATCTTTTTGTCATTTACCCATATTTATTTTTTTTAAATTAATTTCTTGTGGATGTACCTGATGGTGAGATTTCCTGTGATGTATTCATGTGTATACATAGAAAAGTTATATCAATTGCATTCCACTGTCTTTCCTTTTCCCATCCCCCCATCCTTTCCCTTCATCCCCCTTTGTCTACTCCACTGAACTTCTATGTTTTTCCTCCTTATTGTGGATTAGCTTCCACATATCAGAGAAAACATTCGGCCTTTGGTTTTTTGGGATTAGCTTATTTCACTTAGCATGATAGTCTCCAGTTCCATCTATTTACCAGTAAATGCCATATTTTCTTTCTTCTTTAAGGCTGAGTCATATTCCATTGTGCATATATGCCACATTTTCTTTATCCATTCATCTGTTGAAGGGCTCCTAGGTTGGTTCAAAATCTTGGCTCTTGTGAATTGAGCTGCTATAAACATTGATGTGGTTGTCACTGTAGTACGCTGATCTTAAATCCTTTGGATATAAACAGAGGAGTGGGATAACTAGGGCAAATGGTGATTTCATTCCTCATTTTTTAAGGAATCTCCATTGTGCTTTCCAGAGTAGTTGCACTAGTTTACAGTCCCACCAGCAGTGTATGAGTGAACTTCTTCCCCACATCCTTGCTCAGATAGGGCATTGGTTATCAGAATATACAAAGAACTAAAAATACTTAACACCAAAAAAAACCCAAAACCCAATCAATAAATGGGCAATGGAACTAAACAGACACTTCTCAAAAGAAGAAATACAAATGGTCAACAAATATATGAAAAAAAGGTTCCACACCTCTAGGGATTAGAGAAA
The DNA here is from genome assembly GCA_004024805.1 of Geosciurus inauris. Lineage (NCBI taxonomy): Eukaryota > Metazoa > Chordata > Mammalia > Rodentia > Sciuridae > Geosciurus > Geosciurus inauris. The sequence goes on along the minus strand of PVHX01008968.1, from coordinate 75,733 downwards.
TGCAAATTAAAACTGCACTGAGATTTTGCTTCACTCTGGGCAGAATGGCAATGGGTTTTTTATTTGAAAATAAGCTTTAGTGGGGAATAGCAATGAGAACTTTGGGGCACTGGGAACGTGGAGGAGGATAGGAGACCCTAAGGAAAGGCCCTAAGATCAGAAGTAGGAGCATGAGGACTCCTTTTATTGAGAATTTTTCCTGTGATGCCTAGACAAGTAAGACACCAAGAGCCACGAAGACTGAGACATTAGTGAGTGGTCATTGCTGTGCTATTGTGAGGTGGATCTTCTGGATCTTCTGCCCCCCTCCTTTTACTTGACAATCTGAACTTCATTCACTTGGTCCCCCCTCTGACTTCCACTCTTTCCTTTGACCTCCCTTATACTTGTGCCTGTCTCTCCCAAAACATGCACGTTTTCTTGGCTAAAACTATTTTCCAGAAATCTTTGAAATTTCACCTTTGAGGGTAAAGCAGTACTTCAAACAGCAGGCACCAAAAAGAAAAACAAACAAACAAACAAAAAAAACAATGAAAACAAGATAATGGCTTGAAAATCAAGCTCTTTCTCACCAAGTGCCATGTGCTAATCACCAAGCCTAACTAAAAGCTGGTTGTAGAATCCATTTTTTTCAACTTTGCCTTTGAAAATGCTTCTAAAGTATATTACTTTGGTTTTCTGGTAGGATGACAAGCATTATAAAACTGTTAATTTGAGGTGTATAAGGTAGAGAAAGGTTGAGCTAAATCTGTATAGATCAGAGCATCCTTGAGTACTGTGTAATAGATGCTCCTGTATCTGTAAAAAATAATGAAAACAGAAAAAACTATGTGTGTGTGTGTGTGTGTGTGTGTGTGAGCATGTGTATGGTTATTTCAGTCTGGAGATGTATGTGTGAGGATGTAAATGAGTTGCTACTTTGGGTGACGTTGCTAGACAGGGCCAATATGGATAGAAGAGATTAGCTGGGAGAGCTGTTCAAATTAAGAAGGAAAAGAGTTGGGTAAAGCGCATGCGTATGATGATATTCATGTAAATTCATGTTTGGAGATATATATATGTTTGTGTGCCTGTGTGTGTAACCAATTAAATCAAATAATTTAAAAAAATAATCTGGGAAATGAGAAAACCATTATAAGGCCAATGTTCATGTGTGCCTAAAATTATTACACATTTCAAATGTTTGGACTGGATCATGGAGAAACTGCAAAGGAAATTTTATAGTTCTTTTTTTTTTTTTTGGCACCAGGGACTGAACTCAGGGGCACTCGACCACTGAGCCACATCCCCAGCCCTATTTTGTGTTTTATGTAGAGACAGGGTCTCACTGAGTTGCTTAGCGCCTCGCCATTGCTGAGGCTGGCTTTGAACTCGCGATCCTCCTGTCTCAGCCTCCCTGAGTGCTGGGATTACAGGCTTGCGCCGCCGCGCTCGGCTGGAAATTTTATAGTTCTTTAAATTAAAGGTGCTGAAATGTGGCTGAAAATGCTGCTTTGCTTTCATGTACATTTTGTTCTACTTTCATCTACTGATACTCAGTTTCGCAACCATGTGTCCCTCTGCCATCTTTGTCGGTAATAGCTGAGTTATCATTGAAAAGATGCATTATGTGCATCTAATTATATACACAGATAAAACATGTAAAATAAGTATTTTATAGATCTAGTTGTATGTATGCTTATGATTAAACTTTTATTTTAAAATTGTGGATAGTTTGTTTTAAAGTGTGAATTTGATCCTCCTGAAAAAAACTTTCTCTAGTATTTTTATGTCATCCTGATTTAAAGGAACCTCTCAAAGTGTTATGGAGAGAACCCAGCAGACATTCGTAATCGAGAGCTTGTAAACCCCTTTAAAAAACTGTGCCTAGAGGCTTGTAACTGTTCCTGGGGTCACCCAGTACAGTCTTGGCTAAAAAGGCACCATTTATACTCCCCCCCAAGTACCTCCCAGCACACTCAGGAAGGCCAACTGTGCTTATTAAGTACTTAACCAACTGTCAGAATCTTTCTTCACAATAAACCAGCAAGGACAAATATTTTGTGCCTATTTAATAGATCTGGAAACTGAGGCCCAGAGGGATTAAGTCATTTAGTCAGGAGTGGACAAACTGAACGAGGTTTTAAATTCTGAGTTCTTTGATTCCATAAACCAGTTTTCTGGTTTGCTTTTTGCTTACTCCTTTTACACTACACAACCTAAGCCGCAAAAAAGAGAAACTGGAAAAATTGTCATACTCTGAAGACGGTCCCTTCCTCTGATCCTTTTCTCCAGCCGCTGCTTCTAGGATGAGGAAGAGGAGATGGAAGAGAAAGAATAGAAGGGGAAAGACAGGGCCAGTCTCTCTGTACTCAATCCCAGATTTTCCTAGGAGAAGGGACAGTCTTGGAATAGTTCAGACTTGGGGCAAACTCCTTCTGAGAACCTCAACCATCCACTCCAGAAACCAATGTCTAACCTCACCCCCTGGCTTCCAGAATATTCTGGATTTCTTAAGGCTGTATAATTCCTACCATATTTGGTCAGAAAAGAGTAGAGCTTGAAAGTGTTCAAAGGTCCAACAATGCTAACAAAACACAAGTGGATGGGTCTTGTTGTGAACAGACTAACCTTGTCTCCCAAATCTCAGCTTCCCAAGGGCAAGCTTCCTTTTGTTTAGCAGCAAGAATTGAAAAACACTTCAAATACAAGGAACACTCACTGTAGTCTCCTGTGGCCTGCAATAAAATGAAAATGAGGCAATGTGATTTTTTTCCTCTACTGTTTTGGACCCTTTGCCAACCCTGAGATTTAATTGAGTAAAAATGTATTCGTTGTATTTATTCTTCTCTGCTTCATCAGTTTAAAATTAGACTGCTTTTTGAGTTCAGGGGGCTAAATCCAGGGTGAGTCTTTGACATTTTAATCATTAATTGTTACAGAAGTTCCATCAGTTGTTTTAACAGAAGTCTTTTGTTTGCCTCCCACATATTTAAATTAAAAAAAAAAAAAAAACCCTTTAAAATAGGACGGAATAGCTGTGGACTAATTTTTTACTTCCTGTTGACTCAAGCAGGAAATCCAAGGCAGACTTCGATTGCTTCACATTTGCCTGATAACTTTAAGAGCACCTAGCCAGGTATTCTGTGATCAGGCAGATACCATCTGGAAGGAGTGTGGCAAAAGAAACCACTCAGCAAGAGGACCAATTGCCTTTTTCTTTTATTACCAAATAATTTTAGAATATATTTGATGCAATGTGTAACATACATACCTGTGTGTTTAGTTGCACAATCAAGGTTCACATGTGATTGTTCATGTAGTGTGTTACAAATTTGAATTAATACAATTAAAATCTCTCTTGAATTTTTAGCAGAAAAATTATATTTGACACAGGTTATTATAAACTATACACAAAATTAGAGAATGTGTGCTTGTTTTGGGTATTTGATACCCATCATCTGCCCATTTCCTACTGAACTAACTCAATTCTATAATAATAAATTATTATTAGTTCAGGAGTTCTGAAGGGCAGGATAACCTAACATATTTCCAAGGGTGGCATCAGAAATAAAAATTAAATCACCCTGGTAGTGTTCCAGCTTTCTATTGCTTTCTTGTACCTTTTGATTGGATAATTAAGGGATGCTAACAGGCACCTCTACTGTCTTTACTCAAGGAATTATCAGCTTTCACGTAGGTGGTTTCAGGGAATTGCCATCTATTGCTCTCTAGTTAGCAAATATGCTCTTAACTCCTAAGACACTGTGAAGCATTAAACAGACATAGGATAACTGAAAACAGTAATCTTTATACTCTTCGAGTGCAAGGAAATTAATTAATAGCTAATTGTAGGAGTAGGAAAGAATAACTCAGGATGTTCATATTCTGTTCCTGATGATAGGGGCAAGTGATACTGATGTTTTTCAACCAGATACCTAATTTCTGAATTTATATCATCTATAAGTAAAGAAATATGCAGCATGGCATACCAGACTCTTAGCTTTTTTTTTTTTTTTTTTGCAAACTCTTGATTTTTTTTCATACCATAAAATTCTCTCTTTTAAAATGTATAATTTAGTGGGATTCAACGTATTTACCAAGTTGTGCCATTATCACTACTAATTTTAGGACATTTTCATTACCCCTAAAATCCTCTCTTGGCCCCTGACAATCACTGATCTACTTTTTGCCTCCATGGATTTGCCTATCTGGACACACCTGCTCTTCCAGGTGAGCTAAGTCATACTGATTATTCTTGTCTCACCTCTTTTGTAACGAGCCCTTTGAACTCCCTTAGTATGTACCATTTCTACCCTAAAAGATTTCTGCATGTGAATACCCATGTGAAGAAATCATTATGGTTTTATCATATGTTTTAACCCATCCAGGTTATTAGTTCTATGAAGTCAGGGAAAATATCTGAAGATTTACCATTTAGTAAGTACTTTCTATGTACGTATCGGGACTTGATTAAGTTAGAATATTTATTGGGCACCTACTACATGCCAGGCACTGTGCTGTATGCTAGGGCTTTGTTCCCCACCTCTAAATTATTTAATCCTCACCTCAGTCTTCGACTGAGTTTCATATTATTTGTCTTACAGACAACAAAATGAATGTCCAGGACTTTCCGACTAATAAGTGGAAGAACAAGATCATGAACACAAGGTAGACAGCTTTCCAACCCACATTCTCCCCCTATGGTCCCCATCACAATCTTCTTATGAATGTTCATCTTGTATACAAATTCGCTGCCTAACATGTAAATAATTACATTTTCGATGAGCTAAATACAAGACAAAAAATAAAACTTGTGTTTAGACTTCAATAAAAAATTTTCAAAATAGTACTTGATTTTGAGTGGAATTATCTAAAAACATTTTGTTGTATACGTGAAAAAAGCAAGCACATACATGCCTATTCCAAGGGGAGTGCTTTATTTTCAGAGTGCTGGGAAGGCTGCAGCATAGTCACTGGATCTAGTAGGAAGAGAAGCTTATTATCACAGCCTCTGGTACTTACTTCTCTAGTCCTGCATGTTGGAGGCCCACTTTGGGCCTCTTTCTACCATCATCACTGAGGAACACATCTCCACATCTCTCTTTTTTAAAAAAAAATTTTTTTGTAGTTATGTATGAACGGAATGCCTCTATTTTATTATTATTATTATTATTTTAATGTGGTGCTAAGGATTGAACCTAGTGCCACACACATGCTAGGTAAACACTCTGCCACTGAGCTACAGCCCCAGGCCACATCTCCACATCTCTTTAGGTCTTCAGTCACCATTGTTCAGATGCTGACCATCCAGCCATGTCCCCATCTTCCCCAGGAACTCACTCTGGCTTGCTTCATTGTTGCACTTTTACCTCCCCAGGACTATCGGAAGCCACACCTGGTTCCTTTGCTTCTGACTTCCCTCAGAGAAGAAATTAACTCAAGTTGTTAGAGGGAGAAGAACAGTACATTGTAGCAGGAAAAAAATAGGCTGTCAAATCAAAGGAGGAGGAAGGTGATCTAATTTTGGGTACTGCAAATACATTAAACCACGCATTGAAGTTTTCTTGGTGCCTTAATATTACGTGGCCTTGTGGCCTTCACTCCAGGCCCCTGAGATTAATCAGCTTTGAAGGAAAGTAGACAGTCTCAGACAACAAAACAGGAAATAGGACATCCCAAATCTGGGGACAGTCACTGTGAGACTAGAACATAACAGGCAGCACATCTGAATGTTGTAAGGTCACAGAAAAGATGTTTCTATTCAAGAATTCTTTGGTAAGGAAAGAAAGAAGGTTATGTATGCCAAGTGGAGGAGGAAGATGAGGTGGACAGAATTCCTTGCTTAAATTAACGGGCTTACATTAATGGATACATGGGCTCTGGAGGAAGACATGTCTAATGCTATAGTAGCCTTTAGAGGGGAACAATTATCTCTCTGAAGTGATGGCCCCGGGAAGAGATTGGTAGGAAGTTTAACTTTGTTGTTGGTGGCCAAGTGGCAGTTAATTATGGCCTTTTTAAAATCTGGTATGGTCATTTTAAAGACTGAATTTTATTTGCACTTATTGTTAAATGGAAAATACCTCGATTTTGTTTTAATTTCATTACTGGGATACTAAAGAAAGGGCTTTAATTTACCATCTGTAGGTATTTCCATTTTTAGATGCAGATAACATGATACCATTAAAATAAATATCCTCTGGCTTTAGCCCTCAGATAGGTTAGCAGAGGAAATATGTTAAGTAACTTCTGGCATTTGGCAAGATAGCTATGCACACCTTCCTCCACCTACCTCCACCCTGGGGAAGAAATTCAGCTAGAATTACTTCTGGGGTTTGTTGCATGTATGGAGCCATAGCAAGTCTAGGAGCCTGTGGCCTGCTTGGTTTCCAGGAAAGCATACTGTTGATTCAGCTCAGCATCCATTGTGAAGCTTCAGGATGGTGACCCTTATTGTGCCCTTCAGTAAGAAGGTGCCATTTAGTGAATTCATTGTTGGCTTCATAATCCAAGTCCAGAGGAATATCTAACATGGTAATGACTGGTCTAAACCACACCATGTTTTGAACTGTCTTCTTTATGAGAATGTTTCATTGTATAGATGGTTGTTTTAACCCATTCAGACTCTTCTGTTAGGGGATGAAACTTGATCTTCAGATCATGACCTGATCCAGAAGAATTTACTTTCTCTAATATTGTCCATTTGGCCATGGAGTAAGCTGAGGGGAATCAGTAGGAGAAAGGGTTTTGTGCAAAGGGGCCTTGGTTATGAAGCTTGGTATGAACTGCAAGGATCATGTACACACACACCCAAGACATCATTTGGTGGTTTCTGGGAAGATCAGATCCATGAGTGCAAGGAAAGGTAAAATGGTAATTAGTAGAGACCTTGACCCACGGAGAAATGGAGATAGTAATGGAAACTATGAACCAAAATGGGTTTGTTGTACTTTTTATATTTCATCCTGACATTTTCTACCAAATTCTAGTTGTTCAAGGGATCTTATTCTTCTTTTGTAAGCATTCAGAGTCCTTTGTTGACTATTGGCATCAGGATCCATGACGGGAGATACTTATAGCCGTTGAGCAGCCACAGAAAGAGAAAATCCACTTCTGACTATGTGTCAAACCAACAGACAGCAGTAGTTTCTAGAAAATGCATATGTGTATGGGTTAGTGGGGGAGTCATTTCCCATGAGAGGAGACAGAATGAAGTTTCAAGGATCAACTTTATTGTCATCTTAGAATGGATAGCACAAACTTGGATCCAATTGTTTCTATTTTCTAATACAACCTTTCTTCTTGTAAATAAGCTGTTTGGTCTCTGAGTTCTTTTTTTTTTCTCTTCTTTTTGGGTACTGGGGATTGAACTCAGGGGCATTCGACCACTGATCCACACCCCTATCCCTATTTTGTATTTTATTTAGAGACAGGGTCTCACTGAGTTGCTTAGCACCTCACCGTTGTTGAGGCTGGCTTTGAACTTGAGATTCTCTGGCCTCAACCTCCCGAGCCGCTGGGATTACAGGTATGCCCCACCGCGTCCGGCAGTCTCTGAGTTCTTTGACTTCAAGATAGAGATGGCAGATGTGGATTGGGCCCAGCTATCAACAATGTCCTGAGATATTCCTGAGTTCAGCAAAGTCTTCATCTCTACTTCCATACCTGTCACCTGCCCTAACCTAGCAAAGTTGAGAGGAAGACCTAGAAGGATTTGTAAATTTGCAATCTTGTGATTTACTCTATTTGAGAAGATGGAAGGAAAAAAATACCAACTTATCTATTTTTATTTTAATTGCACAGTTCAATCTAGGCAAAAATGTCATTAAACTAGTGAATTTTTGTGATCTCAGTACACTCTCATCCTTACTCTTACCAATCCAGGATCTCTTACTGTATGAAAGCCCTGGGTTTAGGATAAGGAAACAAAATTTTCATAGCAGAACAAAGGCAGGACTTACAGGGACTATGGAGAAACAAAGGTATTTTCTCCAGTAAAATGTGATTAAAAAATTGGAGGAAAGCCTATAGGTCTTCTGGATCTGAATTTATAGCCTGTAGAATGGAAAGAACATAGACGCTAGAATCAGACTGAGTCTTGGATTCCTTATTGAAGAACTTTGGATAAGTTGATTTGCCCAGTTGTTTTTACACTTTGGCATGCATTAGAACCGCCTTGAGGGCTGCATACATGCAGATTAGGGGAGACCTCTCCCAACATTTAATAAGCCTTGGACAGGGCTCAAGAATTTGCATTTCTAACTAGTTCATAGGGACCAGACTTTAGAACGGTGATTAAACCTGAGTCTCAATCTTGTCATCCATGAAATGATGCTAATGTTGTCTACTTCATAGATTTATTTTAACATTAATACTCAATTTGTATCTAGCATTTATCATGTGCCACTCTGCTAAGCATGTTACACGATTTACATTGCTCAATACACAGAGAAACCTCATGAGAAAGAATTTGCTGTGAAGAGTTTGCTAAGTCAAACAGCTGAGAAGAGTAGAGGCAGAATTTGAAATGGGGAGCTTCAAGGCCAGAGCCCTTGCTCTGAACCATGTCCCTGTACCAACTATCTTTTGAAACTGAATAAGATCATGGTGAGGTGTTTATCTATTATGGTGTCTGCCACTTGGTGCTTGATATATGAGCTACTGGAGGTCATTTTGAGTTGTTCTTTTTTAAAAACAACCCAAGGAAAGGAAAAAAAAAAAAATACAAAGAATGGCATGGAAGGTGACATGTGTGGGTTCCCAGCAGCGGCTTCTGTCATATGTCATCAGGCTGGTAGCTTGGCTCCCTGAGCCCCTTTGCTTCCTCTGCTCAATAGAAATTGGTACCTATGTAAAAGGCATAGTCAAGGGAGATGCAGTTTTGAGGAACTTGGCCAAGCCACATTGTCTAGCATGATTTGTCATGGTTAAAGCCCTTAGATTTCGCTTTCTCAGGTTGAGACAAACCCCTACACTCCAATGCAGGTGAAGTCTTCGTGGATTGGCATAAGCTTGGCCAGAAGGGAGTGTTATCTAGAGCCAAGCTTTGGCATTCCTACTGGAACTTGAAACCACAGAAGTTCAAATACATTCCCCTGGGCCAACTTGGATGATCTGGCTAATATAGTAATTACACTTCCAAAACATCACAAGACAGGACAGAACTGCTCTGAAGAGAAAAACAAGGAAAGGATATAGAAGATCCTGATGATTTGTTGTGTCATTCTGCCTTTAAGGAAGGTCTGTGGAATGATTTGGGGCAAGGGAGTGGATGTCCCTGCCTGGAGGGCTGCCTTGAATTATCACTCACTTTTCATGAAGAAGAAATCACAGCCTCTATGTTTATAGACTTTTAAGCCTCAACAAGCCCCAAACCAAACTTAAACTTTGGGGAAAACAAAAACAAAAACAAAAATTCTTGTTTTAATGCTTTTGTCATCACAGAGTAAGAAAAATGGTAACATTGTAGAAGAGGTTGTGCCTGGTTTCTTCCGTGTTTGGCTGCATTTGGAAAAAAATGCCTCAGATTCAAACAAGACTTCCACTCTGCCTTTCCCATAAGTTTCCTTTGTACCTTGACAGATGTTAATCATAGAGCTCAAATGAATTCAGTGAAACTTACTTTACAAAAATATGGCACAAAGAAAAGTTAGAGGGATTTTTTTTCTTGAGGAAGAAAATATACCCAAATCCAATTATTTGTGTTTGTAAGCAAAACTATTCCAATCGCTCAGAGTGCACCAACTATTCCCCTGAGAAGGCAATACGGATTGCCTTGAACAAGGGGAGTGTGACAAATGGGGATGTGACTTCTGATTCTGTGTCTGTGATTATTAAAACAAAAGCCTGTGCACGCATTCACGCATGCCGACGTCACATGTTTTGCCGTAAGTCATTACATGTCGAAAACTAAGATTCAGGAGAAATTCAGAACAGAAAATTGACAAAAATCATTAAGAAAGATGCAGTTTTCTTGCCCTGCCACAGATGTTCTGAGAAAATTATTCTAGGCCCCCAGGGGCCTAGACTGCATTTTTTCCAGAAGGAAATGTTATGTGGATTTTTAGGAGACTGTTAGCAAATACGTCCAGAGCTTGCTAGTGGGAGGTGGTATTGGAAATCAAAGCATGATTATGCTTGATTTTTATAATCTAAGGTCTATCTGATTTCTCTGAGTGAAGCTTCCCATGGAAAGAAACACTAGAATCTGATCTTTCAGAATATTTCAGATCCTAGTATCTGTGAAAATTCCATTGCCTGTTACTCCTCTGTTATTAGCTGGAGACCTTTGATGTTCTCCATCTACATAGTGTCTAATCTTCCTGAGAAATAGATGAAGCACTCGTTCTTTTACCGTTTACATTCAGTGCTTTAATTGTGTAATTCCACCGTCCCCTCCCCCCTTCCTTCCCACTTTGCAGATCTCACAGGTGTCTGGTCAGACCTGTCAGGTGGGTCTCTGTTTGCCTGTCATTTGGGAAGCTGATGGTCTTACCTGGGCATGGCTGATTGCACAAAGCGGAACAGGGGTTAGTTGGAATTGCAGGTGTGAGCAATCAGTGCAGATCAGCACTAATCCATCAGCTATTAGAGCCACCAAACTGCTGCACACACAGCAGAAAGAACCAAAATGCTGAACGCGACTGTGTTGGGATGAGTGTCAGTGGCTTCCAATGCAGAGGGCTTTTGCCTTTGCAGAGTGTGGTCTCAGCGACTCTTACCATGACACTTCTCTAGGGAGGCCCTGGCTGTTCCTGACCGCCCATGAAATCATGGTGATAGGAGACAATGAGAAACTGATCACAACTTCAGGCAGCTTATAGCTCATAGGAGATGCGGTAATGTGCAACACAAGGATGAAATGCTCAGGCTATAGAATTCTGCATTTATATATCTCTTCTTTATGTTTTTAATTGGCTCTTTTTAGTTATACATAGCATTAGGATTCCTTTGGCATAATTATAAAAGCATGGAATATAATTTGCTCTAATTCAGTCCCCAATATGTCCCCTTTCCCTTCCCTCCTCCCTCTCCTCTACTGATCTTTCTGCTATTTACTTTTAGTATTTTATTTATTTTTTTAAATTAGTGTCTTGTGGATGTACATGAAGGTGACATTCACTCAGTATATTCATATATGTATTCATATATTCATATATGTATTCTATCATCTATTGTCTGTCTAATTTCAGGTAAGTTTCTTGTTTTCACTAAGCTTTATTTCTTCATCTACAAAATAGAGATAATACCTACTTTGAAGAGTTATTATCTCTGGCATAGAGTAGGTGCTAAATGCATGCTAGGAGTTATTTTCACTATTATTATCAGAAAGCAACATGTGCTCAATGTTTGATAGAGAGTAAGAGCAAGGACGGACGTACCCCTCATAGTCTGGGAGGCCTAGCGAGCTTTCAGGAGAAGTAGGATGTAAACAACTTGAGCCTCGAAGATTGATGGGATCAGAAGGAAATGCCACAATCAAAGGCTGTTCTGGGACCAGTAAAAGGTTTATTTGGGTTGGTATGACAATTTGGAGATAAAAGATCTATGGGGTTCGTTTCTGTCAAGGACCGCGCACTGTCAGGGGTTTGTTCTTTCAAAATGAATTCTGGGCCACCAGAGCCCCGCAGCCACTTATCAACAGGTTCTGCTGTAAATACTATCACTGTGATCCACCTGTCATGTAAAAGGCCACTTTACACGAAAAGTCACAATTCTCCTTCTTGCCAGTAAGTTTGATGAGTCAAGCACATTCCCTGACCAAAGAGCATACAAGAAGTAACTTCTATATCTGGACACATTTGACTTTGGTTAATTTTAACACTGTAAACATGAGGCAGGAGCCTCCACAGCAGGGAGGGACTGCCTTTGGGATCCTTCATGGCATTGTGCATGGGATCAAATGTCATCGGTTTTGAGCTTGTTATTTCCAGAGGGTGAAGATAGTTTAAGACTGAGATACACAGAAAGATGACATATGAGCAGAATTGATGGTCATATTGTTGGGTAGAAAGAATAATAGATAAAGTGTGGAAACTTCTGTCATTTATTAGCAAGAGACCTTGGGGAAAATCATATCTCCTTCCTGGGCTGCAGTTGCCGCATTTAAAAAATTAGAATGTCACACTGATTATCAATGAAAATCATATTTTTAAGATTATAAGTATTTTTCTTAGGCTAAAAAAGCTTTTTAAGCCAATTAATCCAATGCAAGATATAATCCAAGATATAAATGAAATCCCAAGATATAAATGCAATAAAAGTGGATAGGCACTGGCTGGTGGGTAAAGCCCAAGGCTTGAGGGTACTGCTCCCTTTCTCTGCATCCTCAGAGAGGGGCAGAGATGGACACTGAGGCCTCGAGGGGCTGGGGGCTAATCTTTTTTTTTTTTTTTAATTTGGGGGCTAATCTTGATGGATTGCAGGATTGCTGAGATCTCCCACAATTCCAATACACTACGATCCTGTAACAGTTTAAATTAATGTGACAGCAGAGGGTTTGGTTTTCAGCTTTTCCATTAATTTGATGAAACAATTTTAGAAAATAAACATCTTCCAGGCCTTTCTTGTAGCAGATTTATAATATTTACTTATATGATGGTTTTTATTCAGAAGACATATTTCGTTATTGTCTACCAGAGCTCTAACATCAAGTACCCTGAGAAGAAAAGGATTGAAATATATCTTATTGTACATTGGAGATATTCTTACTCAGATGGGAAGCTGTTTTTGTTCGGAATGGTACCAAATTGCTTGCTATAAAAATCTTTTTGGCATTTGGACAGAGGTGAGGAAACTTAAAGGAGGAGATTTCTCAGCAGCAGAGGAAGCTTCCCCTGGAGCCAGTTGACACTTGTCTATTGATGATCAGCCAAGTTAGAGTAGCTACGGTCATACAGAAGGGCAATTCTCTAGCCCTGAGATATTTGAAGAAATAGGAGAGCAACTGGAAGATGCTGACATCCTAACCCTCCAAGAGCATCCCAGTTCATTCTTGCCCATTAGAGCGGTTAGTACCAAGCCAGGGAAGTTGATAGAAGGGCATTACCGGCCTTTAGTGGAGAAGACAGTAAAGGCTTCACTGTTTGTAATGCTACAAAAAACTTGGACCAGACTCTAAGAGATTATGCACATACCACAGAATCATGCATCAGAGACTCAGAAATCATATCCTGTACCCAGTCTCCAACTGCCGTCTCACAAAACCTGTGGCCAATTGGCAATGCTCCATCTCAGGGAAGCAGCTGTACAGTCCAGAGGGTTCCCATGACCTTCTTGAGCCACTCAAATCACCTTGCAGCTGAGGAACCCCTGAGCCTCACAAGGGGGCGTGATATTTTCCTCAGTTCCTCATTTCCTGTCACATATTCAATAAGAAGGTTTTTATCTTGGAAGATTTATCTTCAAAAAATTCCAGGTTCACCAATACATCAGTCAGAGTTTTACCGGAAGTTCTATGCTAATTTCAAATTGTATACTAACATCCAATGACTATGGTACTATTTTCTTGCATCTACATATGCATTCCTACACTGTTTAAAATGGAAAACAAAGAAACGAGCCCTGATAAACAGAAAAGTTAAAAGCAAGCTAAACTCTGTATGGTGGCTCTACCAGAAGAGAGAACTGTGTTATTCTTTTTTTTTTTTTTAAAGATTTTTTAAAATATTTTGTTTAGTTGTAGATGAACACAATATCTTTATTTATTTTATGTGGTGCTGAGAATCGAACCCAGTGCCTCACGTATGCAAGGCAAGCGCTCAACCGCTGAGCCATAGCCCCAGCTCCAACTGTGTTATTCTTGATGTGTAAGGGATCTTCTAATTCAAACGCTAATGCTTCAGAAATTTCTTCAACCTTTCCAATCCTCAATTCTTCTGCAAAATTGGTTTAATTAAGCTTAACTTGCAGAAGGTTATGAGAAGTAAACAATGTATGTGTACATATATATAATGTGTGTGTATATATATATAATATCTATCTATCTATCTATCTACCTACCTACCTACCTACCTACCTACCTACCTATCTAACCTTCTTAGCATAGTTTCTGGCCCATACGATGTAATAAACAATAACTATTTTGAGACAGGGTCTCACTAAGATGTCCAGGGTGGCCCCAAATTTGTGATCCTCACCTCAGTCGCCCCAGTAGTGAGGATCACAGGTGTGTGCCACTACGCCCACCAATTATTATCTTTTTAAATTTTTATTTACTGTGGGGAAGGAAGAATAGAAGTTTACAGGAGTAGACAAAGGGGAATGAAGGGAAGGGAGAGGGATGGGAATAGGAAAGACAGTAGAGTGAACTGGACATAACTTTCCTATGTTCATATATGAATGTACCACCAGTGAAACTCCATATCATGTACATCCGCAAGAATGAGATCCTAATTAGAATAAGTTATATTCCATGTTATGTATAATATGTCAAAATACACTTTACTGTCATGTATACCTAAAAAGAACAAATAAATAAAATTAAATCTTAAAGATATTAGTCTACAATTTCCAGATTTATATTATCTCTTTTACTAAATATGAAGTTATTATAATTTGCATTCTTCCAAATACTTCTCTCTCTTTTGTCTCATATTTTTAAAAGATTTCCAAATTATCATTAACTCATCCTTTTGCCAATCCATTGTGCCTACACAGTGAAGTTATTAAACATAGACTGTCTGAACTTCTGTAAAAGATTCATCTAGCCTAGGATTGGAGATTAGACAAATTATGTCTATACCCAGAGCACACATGAGTAGTGGTCTGCAGCCAACCATCCTATGGCTCTGTAAACGGGAAATAAAAATTCATTGTAGATCTTAAGCAAACAAATATTAAATAGGTTGCTGTAAGACATAGTTTCAGATGCTCCTGGGGAGTGGTTTAGGCTTTTCGGAGGCAATTCCAATAGTTTAGTTCAGACCGCTTTTTTTAAGAACAAGATTAGTTAAATACATTGGCAAAGTCACTCTGCAGTCTCACTAGCTTAGTGCTAACATGGACAAAGTTCAGGTTGCTAATTCTAGCAAGAAAGGAAGCTTGGAGCAGCTGTCTCCTATCTATTCTTTTGACCCCTTTGCTGGTTAATGATGTTTTTCTCAGCCTATGTGGAAAAAAATTACTCAGAAAAAGCTTGGTAGGTATTTCTTTCCTTTGGTGTATTTTTTCAGCCAAAATATAAGACCTTACTTAGATGACTAGCAATTAAGGAATTTTTGTGGTTTATTTCCTGATCTAACTGCTTACTTCTAAAGAAAGCAATTCTGACAAGCTTGAGTTAACCTGGATCTTACCAAACCAGAGAGCCAAATTTTTTTTTGAAAGATTTAGATAAAAAAAGTCAGCCTGGAATTTTAACACTAAAATGCTTCTTAAGGTTGCTTTTCATAGATCACATGGACCATCTTTTCCCCTTGGAAGCTGCTTTTTAGAAAATAAACCATTTTTCCGTACATTAGCTTCATATTTTATACAACACTGGAGATCTGCAGCCAAACTAGAATTAAAATGAGTAAGCAGATCTATGATGATGATTCTACTTACAATACAGTTAAGACTTGGAATTAATAAAATCCTTTACTCACACAGATCTCAACACTGTTTTAATAAAGTTGACCTTATTGCTCTGTAAGCTTCAGTTGAATATGAATTTAAATTTCAATTATTTTTCAAGCATCATTATAAGGAAGAAAATAACTTTTTAGAATTCATTTTCTAAGAGGAGAAACTCAAAGATGTCACATTCATTATCAAGATGGAGACCTGCATCCTCTTGATTGTGGGTGATGCTGGGTGGTGCTTGCTTCAGCTGAGGCATGAATCAGCAGCTTGACTATGCCCCCAAGGACATATGTCTGTTTCCCATCTGTGGTATTGGCTTTGTCCAAGTAAACCTTACTTACTTATTTTAAGATGACAGCTCACAACTCCTAGGGTTGTTTGTAGGCCCAGGAGATGAATGTGGCCATCTTTGCTCGGGTAGTCTCTGCAGAGGTCTTGAGCTTGGGATGGCCATGGGCCATGCCCATTGGCCAGGAGAATGAAGGGTGTTGGCCTCGTTAGACTCACAATCTTGGTATCTGGAGCCCTGAGCAGACTCAGCCTCCCCCAGGGAACATAGCCTAAGACTAGGGGAAAAGAATTCCTTCTGGAGTGGCTTCCAGGCAAAAACATCCAAACTGAAACACAGCAAGTCTATGACATTGACCACCAATTCACATAGCCACACTCTGGGAAAACTGTTTGAAGGTGGAAGTGAGGTGAAAGTTGGGTGGGTGGGTGGAAGGTGAGAGTGTGGAGTTACTGGGGACTTTTGAGCAGGAATGTGACAGAGCCAAGATGACCATTTAGACATTAATAATAATGATGATGGTGATCATATCTTACATGACTAGAGCTTTATGTTTTACAAAGCACTTTCATTTACCTGAGATCTTTGGATCCAGTGAGATAGGAGGGGCAGGAAGTCTACCTATTTTGCAGATGAAATAAGGGTTCAGAAAATTTATTTAGAGCTAATGACAGAGTCAAGATGATGACTCACATCTTTTAACTTTTGGTATACCTCTCTTTACACTGTATTAATATTTATAATATAAATTGGAATAGCAACTATACCAAAGATTACTCAGTTTTTTAAGGTTTTCCTAATTTGTTCACAGTTTATTGAATGCCTGTTATATGCTAGGCATTATGTTAGGTGTTGAGGCTCAAGAGAGGTAATACCACATAAGCCAAGTTATGAGTCATCAGCTAAACAAAATCACAGAGTGGTACATTAATCTAGTCTTGAGAGAGGTGGCGGGGCAGTGAGGGAGAGCTTATGGCATACAGAACGTCTCAAGTAAAACCTCAAAGGCAAGTTAGGGGGAACTAATGGGAAAGGATGGAGGATTTAGGGTGGGAGGGTTCTGCTTTCCAACTGAAAGAACAGTGTATAAAAAGGTCCTGGGGTGCAGGAAAACTGCACAGAGTTAAATAGGGCTGAAGCACCAAATCCAGAGGTTGAGTCAAGGAAATGAAGGAAGCTCGAGATATTGGCTGTGGCCACAACACAGAATCCTGAATGCTTTCTCTTTATCCTGAGGGAATGGAGCAGCATGGAAAGAGTTCTAGAAAGGTCTCTCAGCTTGTAGAATGGAAAATGGGTGAGGAAAGGAGGAAGAAATGGGACAGGAAGCCTATGATGTGATGCTTGAATTAAGGCAGTGTCAGAGGATGGGGAATAAGTGTTTTGGATTTTTGAAATGTTAAAATTGCAAGCTTACAAAACGTTATTTTACTTAGCAAGACTCTGTCTCAAAATAAAAAATAAAAAAGGGCTGGGGATGTGGCTCAGTGGTTAAGTGCTCCTAGGTTCAATCCCTGGTACCAAACCAACCAAAGAACAACAACAAAAAACCCAAACATTATTTTACCCCAAAGAAATAGTAGTGATGTTTACTGAGAGCATTTAGTTTTCTCTCTTAAAGTTCACTTAAAATTTTTTTTCATTGGATTTGCCTTATTCAGCAAGTAATTACTGAACACCTAATATAAGTCAGATAGTCCCACACTATCTAGGTAGTGGAATTCCCTTCCCCTCCCTTCCTTCCTTCCTTCTTTCCTTCCTTCCTTCCTTTTCTCCTTCCTTCCTTCCTTCCTTTTTTTTTCTTTTTTGCAATACTGGGGATTGAACCCAGGAAGATTCTGCCTTTGAGATATATCCTTAATCTTTATTTATTTATTTAAATACATTTCAGGTCACAGTACATATATAGAGCTCAATTTTCCATCTCTCTGGTTGCAAACAAGATAGAGTCACACCATTCGTTTCTTCATACATGTACGTAGGGTAGTGATGTCCATCTCATTCCACCATTTTTGCTACTCCCATTTCCGCTCCCCTCCCTCACCCCTCCCCTGTCCCATCCAAAGTTCCTCCATTTCTCCCATGCTCCTCACCCTCACCCCCCTTATGTATCAGCATCCACTAATCAGAGAGAACATTCGGCCTTTGGTTTTTTAGGATTGGCTTACTTCACTTAGCATGATGTTCTCCAATTTCATCCATTTACCTGCAAATGCCATAATTTTATTCTCTTTTATTGATGAGTAATATTCCATTGTGTATATACACCACAGTTTCTTTATCCATTTATCTCTTGAAGGGCATCTGTGTTGCTTCCACAGTTTAGCAATTGTGAATTGTGCTGCTATAAACATTGAAGTGGCTGCGTTACTGTAGTGTGCTGTTTTTAAGTCTTTAGTGTATAGGCTGAGGAGTGGGATAGCTGGGTCAAATGGTGGCTCCATTCCAAGTTTTTAAAGGAATCTCCATATTGCTTTCCAGACAAGTTGTACCAGTTTGCACTCCCACCAGCAATGTTTGAGTGTGCCTTTTTCACCACATCCTCACCAGCACTTATTGTTGCTGGTATTTTGGATAGCTGCCATTCTGACTGGGGTGAGATGAAATCTGAGAGTAGTTTTGATTTGCATTTCTCTAATTGCTAAAGATATTGAACATTTCTTCATATATTTGTTTATTGATTGTAAATCTTCTTCTGAGAAGTTTCTATTAAGCTCCTTAGCCCATTTATTTATTGGGTTGGGATTTTTTGTGTTAAGTTTTTTAAGTTCTTATATATCCTGGAGATCAGTGCTCTTTATCTGATGTGCATGTGGCAAAAATTTGCTCCCAGAATGTGGGCTCTCTGTTCACCTCATTGATTGTTTCTTTTGCTGAGAAGAAGCTTTTTACTTTAAATCCATCCCATTTATTTGTTCTTGCTTTTATTTTTTGAGCTTCAGGAGACTTGTTAAGGAAGTCAGGGCCTAATCCAATGTGATGAAGATTTGGGCCTACTTTCTCCTCAATTAAACGCAGGGTCTCTGGTCTAATCCCTAAGTCTTTGATCCACTTTAAGTTGAGTTTTGTGCATAGTGAGAGATAGGAGTTTAGTTTCATTTTGCTGCATATGGATTTCCAGTTTTCCCAGCACCATTTGTTGAAGAGGCTATCTTTTTTCCAATGTATGTTTTTGGTACCTTTGTCTAGTATGAAATAACTGTATTTATGTGGGTTAGTCTCTGTGTCTTCTATTCTGTACCATTGGTCTACATATCTAGTTTGATGCCAGTACCATGCTGTTTTTGTTACTATAGCTTTGTAGTATAGTTTAAGGTCTGGTATTGTGATGTCTCCTCTTCACTCTTCTTACTGAGGCTTACTTGGGCTATTCTGGGTCTCTTATTTTTCCAAAAAAAATTTCATGATTGCCAGAAAAGTCATTTCTATAAGAAATGACTTTGGGATTTTAATTGGGATTGCATTAAATCTGTATAGTGCTTTGGGTAGTATGGCCATTTTAATAATATTGATTTTGCCTATCCAAGAGCATGGGAGATCTTTCCATCTTCTAAGATCTTCTTCAATTTCTTTCTTTAGTGTCTTGTAGTTTTCACTGTAGAAGTCTTTCACCAAGCTCTTGTTAGATTAATTCCCAAGTATTTTATTTTATTTTTTTGAGGATATTGTGAATGTAGTATTTTTCCTGATTTCTCTTTCAGAGGATTCATTGGTGATGTACAGAAATCCATATGGTTTATGGGTGTTGATTTTATATCCTGCAATTTTGCTGAATTCATTTATTAATTCTAGAAGTGAAATTTCTGGTGAAATTTTTGGATTTTCCAGCTATAATATCATGTTGTCTGCAAATAATGATAGTTTGAGTTCTTCGTTTCCTATTCATATCCCTTTAATTTCTTTTGTCTGTCTAATTGCTCTGGCTAGAGTTTCAAGGACTATATTGAATAAGAGTGGTGAAAGAGGGCATCCCTGTCTTGTTCCAGTTTTTAGAGGGAATGCTCCCAATTTTTCTCCATTTAGGATGATATTGGCCTTAGGTTTAGCATAGAGTGATTTATAATGTTGAGGTATGCTCCTACTATCCCTAGTTTTTCTAGTGTTTTAAACATGAAAGAGTGCTGTATTTTGTCAAATGCTTTCTCTGCATCAATTAGTACATCCTTAATCTTTTTCATCTTTAATTTTGAGATAAGTTTCTCGGGTTGGTCTCAAAATTGTGATCCTCCTGCCTCAGCCTCCCAAGTTGCTGGAATTACAGGTGTGCACCATCACACCTGGCAGGTAATAGCTTTCTGGTCAGTTTAAGTTGTTTAAAATACATCTGCATCTTGCATAATTCACAATAGCCAAAGTATAGAAACAGCCTAGGTGTCCATCAGTGGATGAATGGATCAAAAAAATGTATATAAGCACAATGGAGCCAGGAGCAGTGACTCAGACCTGTAATCCCAGTGACTCAGGAGGCTGAGGCTGGAGAATCATGAGTTCAAAGCCAGCCTCAGCAAAAGTGAGGCTCTAAGCAACTCAGTGAGACCCTGTCTCTAATAAAATACAAAAAGGGGCTGGGGATATGGCTCAGTGGTCCAGTGGCCTTGAGTTCAATCCCTGGTATCCCCCATCCTCCAGCAAAAAAAAGCACAATGAATTTTATTCAGCCATAAAGAAAAATGAGATCACGTCATTTGTAGGAAAATGGATGGAACTTGACCATTATGTTAAGTAAAATAAGTCAAACTCTGAAGATCAAGGGTTATATGTTTTCTCTCAAATGTGGAAGCTTGAGAAGAAAAAGGAAAAGAAAGGTGGGGGTAGGGGGCAAGGATCTCATGAAAATCAAAGGGAGATCAGTAGAGGAAAAGGACCAGGGGGTGGGAGGAAGGGAGGGAAGGGTGAAGTGCTGGTGAGTGATATTGGCCAAATTATATTTTTATATTGTGTGCATGTTTGAATATGTAACAACAAATGCCATCATTATGTACAACTAATAAAAAAAAGAACCAATAAAAATGTGGGAATAAATACATCTGCATCTTTTAGACACATAAAGTTGGTCAACTCAGTCCTATTTTATTTCATTTTAGAATTGTCCTGAATTCATATTATTTTGAGTTGAAAAGAGTCATGGGATAACTTGTATTTTGGAAATCTTTCCTAAGCAAAAGCATCTTGCTGATTTTTCTCATGATATCTGAGAGAAAGGCAAAAGAGTGTGTTGGACAAATCATCTTAGCACTTGATATAAGTGTATAAAATTACTACAGAAATAACTCCCAGTGAAATTTTAGGACTTGCTCAAATTTCAAAATTAGTATAATTCTATATCCAACAGATGCAAATGTGGAAAGATATTTAGCTTCTGCAGGGAGTAAAAGGATTTAGGCAAACATGCAGTATGTGTTTACTAATTAATTCAGCTACATTTTTGATGAAGTCCGATGCTTAAAAACACCATATTTGTTTATGGAATTAAAAGTCTGCACACTCCTTCCTTATCGGCAGGCTGGGCATATTCTTTACGCAGGTATCAGCTCCTTCAGTAATCTCTAAACTGTCTCAGGGCTTTACAACTCTGAATGATAAAGGCGATTCTAATTTAGTACTCATGTTAATTATCAGTAATATTAAATGAATATATTGCAGGTATTTACATGTGTCATTCATAGTGACTGTATGCTAAAGAAAATGATTATAATTGGTCTTATTACTTATCATATTACATGCGTCTACAATGAAATTCTCTCTCTGGTTTTGTTTGGGGAATATCTTAATGAGAAAAAGGGTTTACAAAATTTTAAAATGTTTGCAAGGCACTAAATAGCGTTTTTTAACTCATTAGTCATATTTTATTCAAAAATTCCTTTGTATTGTTATGTTTTTGAGCATGCATAAACCAGATTAAAAGGTAAAAATGGGGCAGCCAGACAATCTTTTTAAACTGATAACGGGCAAAAGAAATTATATCAGAGAATGAAAAATGGAATACCTCTGAGATTTGAAAAAGTTTAGATTTCTCTCTTTTTGCTTGTAGTTCTGTCAGGAGTTGAAATATGGAAACATGAAACGTACCTTTTGTTGTCTAAATATTACCCAACTGGGACCCGACTCAGAGTAAACCAGCAGGATAACTTGTTTTCATCATACCTTTTCATTAAGCTGAAAGCATTTACTCTACCCTATGTTGAATGAAAACTTAAATTTCTAATATGTGGATTAACCACTTGCTATAGATAAATACATGATTAATTTTCAAAGTTGATTCAATGTTCTAAATTTTGTTATGACAATGAAAGCCACCAGATGGTCACTTGAATTGATTTGTATAGGATAGTGCCTCAGTTACTTAGTGCAGTTGGGGGAATGAGTTGTTCTAAAACAATGGATTGTTTACAGATAGCTGAAGTTCAAATCTGTAAATGGTTTTCACCCTCAGCGCTATCTATCATCCAAAGTTCAAATCCACATTGTCTTTTCTGAAAGCCCTTCCCTAATGTCTCTGCCGGCCCTGGTCAGGGTTTACATTCCCTTCTTTGTGTTGCCCCATATCCTAAGCCTCAGTTCTGTCCTTACCAACCTTCCTGGTCTCACCCCTAAGTCACAGAGAGCTGGGATCTGTCCTATTCGCCTAGATACTCCCAATGCTGTACACCAACGAGTCCTATAGAGGATGGAGATTTTCACCATATAATGGAAGCCACTTACAAATAGTCCATTCATCCACCTTTACATAAAGTTTATTGAAAAATAATCAAAATCTGATCACTTAAGCTTACATGTTAATGACCCAAAGTCTGTAAACCCTTCAAATATATGTCTATTGGTCTCGCTGCCCATGGTGAGCTATCCTCATTTGTCCCCTTTAGCAAATGAGGATAAGATGCATCCTTGAAGGCTGATCTCTAAAGCTGTAGCAGAATCCTATAGGGTCTGAGTTGATTCCTCACATCAGGGTGACAGATTACTTCTCAGTGCTTTAATTAACCTCCACCTCTCTTCTATTTCCACAGACCACCCCTATTTAAACCCCCCCCTCTTTTCTCTTTAGGCAATTGTTGGCTCTTAAACCAAACGCCTTGGTTTCAGAGCGACCATCATCCTGTCCTTCCAGTACATACACCAACTGGTCCTAACACGTCCTATGGCAACTTTGGGGCTCCTTTCATTATTATTTGTCTCTCAAATGCTCATTTACTTTTTCCCCCCTTTACCACAGAGAAGATTTGATTTCTTTTTAACTCAAGACTCAATTTCTTTCTGGATAAACTGAATATTTAATGTTTCCAGAAAGCTGCTTTCTAGAAGCTAGAATGTCACCATAATTGATTCCCATTTCAAGTAATTCCTTAAAATTAAATTTTGTGTCTAAATGAAAAAGAGAAATACAATTTAACTTTGTAAGTGGAGAACAGAATATTATAAAGGGATCAAGTTCAAGTAACTGTATAGTTTTACTTTGAATTACCTTAGGATAAGAGTCTTCATGCATTTCCTTTACATTCTTCCAAGACCTTCAGTAGTCTTTAGTATCTTATGGTTCATACTTAGGAATATGCTTCTGATAGTCAATCTAAATACTTCCTAAGTGATTTTTGCCTCCTCTATATAGCACATTTTCCAGTAAAAACACAGATTCCTTTAACTGTCAATCATAGTCTATTCCTTCAAACATTCAGTCATTCCCCTAGACTGTTATTCTTTGAAACAACAACAACATTAATTTTAAGCCTCTATTTTAAGGACTTAATGTAGGAACTTGCTAATGCTTTCTCTTAATTGTTGTTATCTTCCAGTAAGTATATTAGAGCAACATTTCTCAAAACATGATTCACGAACCAACTGCATCAAACTGATTTAATATTTATTGGCAAGGAAAACTGCCCTAAAATTGCACCCCATAAATTGCACCCACATCTTCATTTATCTGGGATCTGAATTTGTATTAAAATAAAAGTAGCAATAATAATAAGGTGAGTATTCAATATGAATAAGTAGATTTAGATTACAATCCTCTCTGAACACCTGACGTTCTTCTCTCACCTGTTCAAAACCAGCCTGTTTCATTACGTGGGTCCATGTGTTGAAAGGGCCCTACAGAGGCCAAGTAACTCTTCCTCAGGTACTTTTGAGGAATTCTGCTTTTCCAGTTGCCCTTTCCACACTCGCCCTCCATTGAGTCGTCCATCCTGTCTCAGCTTTAAATAACATCTGTACTCAGATGGATTCCTAATATATTACTCTGGTTGGACCTCTTCCCTGGACTCTGACCCGTATATTCAATTCCTTATGTCTATTTGAAGGCCAATAGCACGTCATACTCCACGGTCAGCCACATTTTGATGTTTGAAGTGTAACTCTTGATTTCCATCCCAACATCTAAAACCTATACTTCAGTCTTCCCCCTTCCAATGAACAGCATTACTTTCATTCATTTTCTCAGGCCAAAACCTTAGGGCCATTTTAGATTGCTGTCTTTCTCCCATCCCTTACACTCAGCCCATCTGCAAGTCTCGGTCCAGCATTCGATATGTGTTCTGAATCTGGCCACCCTTTACTCCCCTTGCTGCTTGTCATGCTCGTCCAGCCACTATTCCCCTTGGACGAGTTCCTGCAGTAGCCTAAGCATGGTTCTCCTGGCTCTCAGTCCTATGCTCCACCAGCAGCAGAATCACCTTTTAATAGCATTGCATTGCATTATTCCACAGCTCAAAACCCTCCGGGGGCTGCTCACCATCCTTGAAACCCACCCCAGGTTCCTACCGCAGCCCAACAAACCCCCACATGATGCAGCCTGCTCAC
Organism: Geosciurus inauris; assembly: GCA_004024805.1. Taxonomy (NCBI): domain Eukaryota; kingdom Metazoa; phylum Chordata; class Mammalia; order Rodentia; family Sciuridae; genus Geosciurus; species Geosciurus inauris. Next base: position 51,102 of record PVHX01008968.1, on the reverse strand, counting down.
CTCTCCCACCTTCTCTCCCGCCCTTGTTCATTTAATTCCTGGCATCTTCTCACCTCAGGGGCTTTGCACTCGTGATTTCTTGTGTCTGGAGTGGCCTTCCTCCACACTCCACTTGACTTTCTCCAGCACTTTCAGGTCCGTACACCTACCAACTTATTCAAGACATGGGCACCGCCACTCTTCCACAGCTCCCCATGTCCTTACCCTGCTGGACTTTTCTCCAAAACATGCCTGCTACCTGGCCTTACATCACACACTGATTTTTATGTTGATTGTCCGTATTATTCCTGTCTGGGCTGCTCTTCTGGAAGGCCCACATCTTATTCATTACTGCCCTTGCAGGTCCTAGAGCAGAACCAGCACAGAATCTCTGTTGAATGTCTGAACTTAGTCCATATCTCTTCTTTATATATTTTAGTTAAACTGTGGGTGAGAGTTTGAAAGAAACCATTTTGAAAAATTTTCCATGGCCTAAAGTGACAGCAATATGACTCAGCTTTGGATGATCATGAAAATAGCCTCTCAGTCTTTCCTTTGTTGTTGGAAAGTGCTTCTGTAAGTCTGGTCAGTTTTTCTCTTCTCCAGACTACACTCTTCATCTGGCTAAATGTTCCCACAGTTGCTGAGGGAGGGCTTCCCCTAATCTTGCCCCAAATCTAAATTAGAACACTGCTGGAGTTGTTTTTAATATTTGGTGTTACTGTCAATCTGTAGGTACAAATTATCCACAGAACTTCCTTTAAGTCATTTCTTGATCTTATTTTCTGATTGATAAGTTAAAGATGCATTGGACATGTTTAGTCATGTTTTCACTCCAAGAGGGGCAAGGAAAAGATATTGGACTGCTGGGATATTAAAAGTGCCCCCTTTTTTTAATTTAGCATCATCAGACATGCTTATGTCGATAGTTGAATATATTATGCCTAGAATTTAGTATATGCATTAAATATGATAGAGTTCACCAGCAAATGTAAAAATAGAACAAAATACAACACTTTGCTCGCGGATTGGAGGTGAGGTGATTGGTATGTTAATTAAAGGTGACCTCAGTACTCTTAATATTAACCTCCTGATTTTCTCCAGTGTTTCAGGTGGAAAAAAATTATTCTTCAATATTCGTAAGAATGAGATTGGATAAAAGACACAAATGAAGTCCAGACCAAGTACAAAAACATGGGCTCCTTCTCCTGGCTGCTCAACTAATGCAGACTTAGTCTGAGCACGAGATAACTATCTCAACAGCCATTCCATTGCTCAGACTTCAAATTACAGTAATTATGACAATTTGTGCCAATAGCCATGAGGTGGGATTTTTGATGTGGTTAAAAATAACATCTGTAAAACCCAATAAAAATTACATTTTGCTAATTTTCTGATAAGATACTGTTTTAACTATCCTGTGTCTTCTGCCGCTGCCAGTTTTCAATTAGAGCATTCCTTTAAAAAAATTTTTTTTAACCCATTTTGTCTCCTGGATCCAATTCCATCCTTAGCAATGCATTTGTTTTAATGCTCTTAATTAATTGTTTTGTGTGCATTTTGCCTTTCAAACTGATACTAATCTTGGAGACTTTATTAACGTGTGGATTGCTAAATCTTGATAGAAAAGGATCAATAGCACAGCTCAGCTTGTCTTTCTGGCTTAGAAAACAGAGTTCCCATGACGGCCCTGCTCAGCCAAGTCAGTGCAGAAAAGAACAATGACAAAGTTAATAATGGAGCAACCAAAACAGGTCAGGTCTGCAGTTCTGTCCAGCCCAGCAATTGCTAGCTCAGCCTAGGAGAACAGCAATCGGTCACAATTCACAAGAACTTCCTCTAGAGCCCTGTCACAATACCTCCTGTGTCTTATATGCTGTGTTTCCTAAACCTCTTTCCTCTCAGTTATTTATTTTTTTGGTACCAAGGATTGAACCCAGGGGAGCTTAACTACTTAGCCACCTCCCCAGCCCTTTTTTATTTTTTATTTTGAGACAAAGTTTCACTGTGTTGCAGAGGGCCTTGCTAAGTTGCCGAGGCTGGCCTCGAACTTTCAATCCTCTTGCCTCAGCCGCTAGGATCACAGGTGTATGCCACCACGCTTGGCCCTCTCAGTTAATTTTTTTATTAAAACAATTATATACATTCTTATCTCTTTATTTCATAGATGATAAAACTGAGGGTCAGAGGACTCAAGGGGCCTCCCATGTTTACTCCATTGGCGAAAGAGTCCCAGAGGCTGGGCAAGCACTAGGACCTCTTCATTCCCTTCCCTCTGGTCTTTCAGTCAAACCCTGTGGCCTCAAAGCCCATGTGGTGATGTGAAGGTGGGTTCCCCTCTGGATCCTCGGAGATGATTCTCTCTTTGTTTGTGGCCTTCTGTCTACTCCTCCTTACCTCTAAACAAACAAATAAAACTCTCCCTTCATCCATGCCCTCCTCTAGCGACCACCACTATCTCTTTCTTTTCTTCACACCTATATTTTTTTAAAAGAATAGTTTACTCTTGCAGACTGCACATTTTCACCTTCACCCAGCAATGCCCACCACTAAACTGAGACTGATTGGATGCAATGTTTCCCAAATGACTGTTTCCAAACGACTGTTTCCCTCCATCTTCATCATCACTGTTCCATTTCTGGTCCTCACTCCAGCTCCTCCAACTGATGGGTAATGGGGTGACACTGGAAACTGGATTTACTCATGCACTCATTCACCAGTTGCTGAGGACATTATAGCTGGCCAGTCAGACATGGTTCTTGTCCTCACCAAGCTTTCTTTTGGCCTATTCTGAGGCGAATGATTAACTGCTTTTTGCTTCGTCTAATTTCCTTTGTTCCTTTTCAACAACTATGTGAACAGTCCTCTCACTCAAAAAGAAAACTTTAATTCACTGTAGAGACCATAAGCCAGTAATCATATCTCTTTCCTCGTGTTAACTTCTGAGATATAACAGATAAAACAATACCCTACTTATTATTAAAATATAACTCATAATCTCTAGTAGTATTTTTTACTCTCCAGCATTAGTGATTTATGAGTGTGTGTGTGAGCATGTGTGTACGTGTGTACATATGCCCCAGTATAAGTTTATATGTAATATTTTATGCAGTATTTGTCTGACCAACATTTATGAATGTTTTCATCCATTTCTTAGACTTACAATAAATAACCTCTTGTGGACCTGGGTAAAATATCAATTGAATAAATTATATTATTATCCAATTCTTCTGTAGTCTTTTCCTATTTTCTAGTCCATTCCATTTGTGATTTTAAATTCTCTCAGACTAGGCATTTGTAATTTATCTAAGTGTATAATTTATTTTCTGCAGTGCTGGGGATTGAACTTGGCGTCTTGCACATGCTAGGCAAGCACTTTACCAAATGAGCCACATCCCCAGCCCTTAGTTTATCTAAGTTTAAGTAAAAAATAAAAACATTCTTTTTAGAGTAACTCAACGTTTTTTGTGGCTTTATTTGTGCTTTTGCTTACTCTTTGAAGATTGAGCCATGCTAAGAAATTAACCCTTCCTGAATGTTTAAGTGAGTCATTAGAAAACCCACGCTTGGCCTATGCCTTGAACATGAATAAATACAGCATAAAGAGTCCAAGTGTTTTCCAGAGAGTTGTAAAAGATCAATTCCATAGTAATCACAAAGAGAGCTGGAAAGAAGTAGTCACCTTCTGGTGGTGTACTGTTTGGTGCAGCTTTGGTGTCAGGAGGAACAGTGGGTAAGATCCATGTTGTTTAACCTTAAGCAAGCCACTGCTAACTTAAAAGCTTGCAGAAGCAGAGTTGAATAGTTGGAAGGCGACAATGAAGGGCAGTGGAAAGGGTGTGCTTAGCCATTCACCCTGTTCCACCTAAATCCACCCAGGAGAGCCCATCTTGAAGACAGCTTGGTGATAGACTGGGGTCGGGGGAGGTGGTGTCCCTTTTTCTTCCTATCATGATCCCTTCACCTGAGGAAAGCTCAGCAGTGAGAGTGGTTTCGGGTGACTGTTTTGGCCCCAATTGCTACAGGCTGTGAAGTAGATGAGAAGTGAAAAGGTGAAGACAAATGTGGTCTATTCTTTCAAGAAGTTTGGTTGAGTAGGGAAGAAGACAGATCGGGCGATGGCTAGTAGAACTGTGGAATCAGAAGAGGTTGTTCTTTTGTTTTGGGAAAAGGGTGTTGAAAGCATCCTAAATATGTTTATGAGGGTAGCAAAGAGGTAGAGAGGTCAAAGATAAGGAGAAGATATTGATAGACTGACATCTGAGATCCAGTGTAGGAACACACACATCTTAGATATATGACTCTTCTCAACGTGGTGCAAGGACTTCAGACTTTTGAATCTTGTTCCTCCTAGGAGCGTCTTTTATTTTACTCTTATTTCTCAAAACTTTCTGGTATGGAATTCCTAGTCCTGAAAGAATGAAGTAGAAAAAAAGAGAATTCTGTCAAAGCATCAAAACAACTACATACACACATTATATATTGAATTATACACCATACACAGCATATAAATTATATATAAAATATATTATGCATGAATTATATACCCATACATATTATACATAAAATATATATCTGCAGACATGAATATATATAGTCAGAAATAATATGATAAAATATGATGTCTCCATTTTATTTTAAATAATCTAGGTTGGGAAATATAGGAAGGGGTATAAATGAAACAAGATTGACTTCAGCATACTTTGCTTTGTACATATTTGAAACTTTACATAACAAAAACTTATAAAGCACTAAAGAGTTGCTAAACTCAAATGTTCATTATTTATCTACTTCTTGAATATTATTTTTAAGATATTCATATTTCTTGAAGAAAGTGAAATGTGTTAGTTTGTAAGACCTTGGTCAGTTCACAATGATAGTTAAGTGGGTGCTTTAATATCTTCAGTGAAAATTGCACTAGAAGACTTAAAAAAATTCTCAATTTCAATTTTGTGATCTAAAAGGCAACAAATAATTATTTTAATTGACAATTATTTAAATTACTAGTTACACTGACTTTCTCTCATGTGGTATCAATATCATTGAGCAAAAATCAAGGTGTCAATAAAGTCATACTTCCTCTGGACATTCTAGGGAAATCTACTCCTGACCTCTCTCAGTGCCTCATGGCTTCCAGCACTCCTTGGCTTGTGGCCATATCGCATCAATCTTCAAGGCCAACATCTTCAAATAGCTCTCTGGTCCTTCTTTACATCAGCTTCTTCTCCATGTGTGCAAAACTACCCTTCACTCTTGTTATGAGATTGTATTTAGAGACCACCCTGATAATAATCTCCCCATCTCACTCCATTACCCCACAGTCCTCACCCATGGACTTATGGGTAGTTAGACACAGCGCTGTGAGAGCACTGCCATATTTATTTTGCTTATCATGATGCCTTCATGTGATTAATCATATCTTTGTATCCTTTCCCCTCCTGTAGTGAAGTAAGGTCACAGGTTCCTGGGTTTAGGCTGTGGATATCTTTGGAAAGGGTGTTGTTTGTTTGTTTTTGTCTACCACACTTATTTTTATATTGCTTTTAAAAAAATAAATGTTTTGTATTGGAATAATTTTTGATTCATGGAAATGTTCCAAAGATACTACAAAGTGTTTCCATTTACCTTTCACCTAATTTCCCTACCTTTCACCTAGTTTCCCTAGGATAATTTTGTTGTTATTTTTGTTGATACCAGGGATGAATTCAGGGGTGCTTTACCACTGAGCTGCATCCTCAGCCCCTTTTTGGGGGGTAGTGGGGAGCAGCAGGGATTGAACTCAGGGGCACTCAACCACTGAGCCATATCCCCAGTCCTATATTATTTAGAGACAAGGTCTCACTGAGTTGCTTAGCACCTCATTTTTGCTGAGGCTGGCTTTGAAATCGTGATCCTCCTATCTCCCTTCCAAGTCGCTGCGATTACAGGGATGAGCCACTGCGCTTGGCCCCAGCCATTTTTATATTTTATTTTGAGATAGAGTCTCACTAAGTTGTTTAGGGCCTCACTAAGTCTCTGAGGTTGGCCTCAAGCTTGTGATCCTCTTGCCTCATTTTCCCAAGACACTGGGATTACAGGTGTGAATCACCATGCCCAGCATCCTTAGGAAAATTTTAAGATATTTTATTTCTTATATTTTTTTCCCCTGGATTTTAGGTGCTATAAGGTCAGGTGTGGTGTTTATTTTTAGGAAAAAAAGTCCTTTTTAAATTTAAAATGTGACCCCCATTGTTCATTTCCTACTTTTCCAAAGCAGGGAAGGAGAAGACTATGATTCCAGCAAAAAATTGAATTGAACCCATCCCCAAGTATGGGTTCACATAGTTCCTATAGCAGTAACAATTGGAAAGATCCACAGCTATCAAATATAATATCAAATATGGAGAAGATTTCTAGTAATTGTAATATGATAATGCCCAAAGATTATTTCCTACCTCGCCAATACAATTCCATATAAACGTTGCTTGGAATATTTTAAGATTTTATTATCATAAGGGAATATTGAAAATATCAGTTTTTGCAGGGCACGGTGGAGCACCATGTAATCCCAACAGCTGGGGAGGCTGAGGCAGAAGGATCGCAAGTTCAAAGCCAGCCTCAGCAACTTAGAAAGGTCCTAAGCAATTTAATGAGACCCTGTCTCAGATTAAAAAATAAAAATGGCTGGGAATATGGCTCAGTGGCTAAATGCCCTGGGTTCAGTCTCTGGCACAAAAATTAATAAACAAACAGATAAAAAATAAATAAATATAAAAATAAAGTAACAGATTTTAATTCAGTGCATCAATGTACAGTGAGAAAAAGCATAGCTTAGTTGTTCCATTCATTAGTCCCATACTGTTATCAAATTATATATTGAACATAGTGACTTAAATATATATTATATATTAAAGACTGTACAGTGTGATTTGATCTAAACTCTGAACAACGTTAGTATATCTAGAGGTTGCAGAGAAGTTAGTCTAAATTCTGTTCAATCCACGCATGTGGTGGGGTAGGACAAATGATAGATTGGTTACATTTCACTTCATTTCTGAGACCAGAAATTGTCTCTGTCCAGATTTGGCAACAGATATCTGTGGATTGATTTGATGGGATCAGGCAAAACAGCAGGTAAAATTTTATCTGAAATAAATACAAAGCCAGAATTCAATATAATCTTTATTTCCTGGCTTTCATGAAAGCAAACTTATCAGTAATGCTTTTTAAAAATATGCTTATTAGCTCATGTCATTTTCAACTGAAAGAATTGCCATATTTGACCATTGCTCATGACCTGGTGATAAGCTTAAGTAATTTTTAATTAATTTCAACTGGCTTATCATATTTTACAAGACTTCACTGTGACCAATGTTACTTAAAAATATATCAAGGCAATCTCCAAATCTGGATACTATGGTACTAAGTAAAATTTGTGACTTCTTTTTAGATGATCCAAAAATGATGGTGATTCTCTCATGTCAATTATTGATATTTTGTGGCACTTAAAGCCATTAAAATTTCTACAGACTTTAAGACTTAGGCCAGTGGTGAGTATTGTAAATCAGATGGGTTAATTTAACTAAAATTTCCCTTCTTAATATTCCATATCTTAAGATAGTCAATTTAATTTTGTATAATCTTCTATTGGATGGTGAAATTGGGATGTCTGTAATCTTCTTTTAAAAATTTACCATATGGCTAGTATGTACAACTACTGTGGAAATCAGTATGACGTTTATCAAAAGACTAGCCATGAAACCACCATATAACCCAGCTATACCCAGTATTTATATTCAAGAATTAAAGTCATTATACTACAGTGACACATGCATATCCATGTTTATAAGCAGCACAGTTCACAATAGCTAAACTATGGAACCAGCCTAGGTGTCCATCAATGGATGAATGGATCAAGCAAATGTGGTATGTAAACACAACGGAGTTTTATTCAGCCATAATAAATTAAATTATGTCATTTGCAGGAAAATGGATAGAACTTGAAACCATTATGTTAAGTGAAATAAGTCAGACGAGGGTCAAATGTGGACTTTAGAGAGGAAAAATGAAAAGAAAGGTGTAAGGGGTTGGTGAGGAGGATCTCATGAAAATCAAAGGGAGATCAGTAGAGGAAAGGGTCCATGGGGTGGGAGGAGAGGTGGGAGGAGGGGAGGGAGGGGGAAGTGCTGGGGAGTGATATTGGCCAAATTATATTCTTATATTGTGTGCATGTTCAAATATGTAAAAACAAATCCCATTGTTATGTACAACTATAATGCACCAATAAAAAAAATGTAGAAAAAATTTATTATATGCCTATCTCTCAAAGCAACTGCTACTTCCATCCGGGCACTATACATTATTATTATTATCTTAAAAAATTTCTTTGTTCATTTTCAAATTTGAAAAAATATTCATATGTCCTATGAAAGTCTGTCTTCAAACTTGCAAAGTACTTGAAAATTTACTTTATCTCTTTTGTTGTCAGCATGGGGCATGGGCCTTCTAACAAAGTGCAGAGTTTTAAAAAATTCTTTCTGAAGACTGGGATTTGGCATTATAATATTTGTAAGTTCTTTGTGACCAGTTATGTTAACACCTCAGAGACTCAAGCTGATGATCTTGGTATAGATAGCTGAATAATCTCCTGTTTTCTACTGGGCCATCTGGAGAAAGCCACTGGTTGAATGGCATTGCATATGATGTACAAGAGACTAATGAGAATAGCAAACATTTTATTAAAATTTGAGATCGCAGAGCTCCTCAGGCTACCACCGTCTTCAAATATTGTTTCTCAATGGCTTTGGGCCAATTACTTAGCCTCTTTACCTCAGCTTTTCAATTGGTAAAATGGGAACTGTTATAGTGTGATTAATTTGTCTCCTAAGGGGGTTGTTTATATTAATTAACTACTGTTAAGAGCTTTGAAGATGAAAAGTGCTAACTACTTATGCCATGATTACCCATGGAATAGTGGAATATGATAACTGCTTCACTAGATAAATGACTAAACCTGATACACACAAACTGTGAAATCTGTGGGAGGGGTGAAGACCCAGGGCAACCAGACGGCTGAGGAACAGCCTCATCACAGAATGTATTAGTTACGCTTGAGCCGTGGTTTAAGCCCTTTGAACCACCTTCTGAAATATAGGTTTAAAGTTCCATGACACTGGCACCACATTTTGCTTGGGCAATGCCCCCTATAATGACAGTTCTGTGCTGGACGTGTTTTCCCCACAAACTCAACTAAATCTGCCTTGACTCATATTCTACAAAGTATTGATTTCCAATTTCTCTTTTCAAGTGTACACACACCCTTCCAGAGAGGACACACACATTGCTAGTGTCGACAGGGAAGAGTGTTTTGCTTTTTATTTGTATTGTTCAAAGCAAACCAAACACATCAGTGGAACACAAATGGCTCTTGCTTTGAGCCAATGAATATTTGAAGATATTGATTTACTTCCTCTAGTAGTCTTTAAGAAATTCAGAAAAATAAACATATGGAACAAAGGAATAAAATGTCACACTTTAAGCTTGAGCTTTCCCTGAGGACTATCTTTTCCACTGACCGTATCATTACCTACCTAGTTGTAAGGTCATATTTCTACACTGTTCCTTAAAATTTATCTTTAATTTCAGAGCAAACTGAAATTTCAAGGCCAATATGTTTTGTTCAACATCTATTGCAATGGTATATTTATTTTAAGGGCATATTTAAGAAAACCTAAGGGACAGAGTCTCTCCAAAAATTATTGGTTTGTGACTCTTGCCAATACTTTAAAATATTTCATCCAGGGTATCATTTTGGGAATGTTCTAGCATTCCAATGATTCATAGATGATATATAATTCATTTTATTTTGAGACAGTTTATAAAGCTTTCTTTAACAGATTTTCTCAGTTTTTATTTCCTTGCTTACATATGCCACTTTATTTTTAAAAAAGGATTTAAGACAGCTTCCTTTACTAGAAAACATTTTCTCTATGTTGAGATGCAATCCTTAAAGCTGATGGACATATCTGAAGTGGGATTATGGGGTAGCACAAATCTAAATTCTCATTTCAAAAGCAACCATTGGAATCCTTAATATTCATGCTTAAAAGATTGCAAAGCCTAGTGAAAAGCATATTAAAATTTGAGTCAAATTTTTTTTTTACATACTCACCTTGTTACTTACTTGGCGGTGCAACTTTGACAAATCATTTGACCTCAGTTCCTACTGATAAATTGAGAATAACAATACTTTCATCATAGATTTTCTATAAAGATATAGTAATCAATGTGTGTTAGAAAATACCTGGCATCTGATGGGCACTATATATATATTTCATTTTTCCTTTTTGGCCAGTAGAATCCAGTAGAGATCCCTGTAAAGGGCCATTTTAGGTTTTAATCTAAAAGTTTGTGCTCGCCTCAGTTCTACATTTCTGGGAATAGTTTGTTCTTGAATAATTTTCACAATCATGAAAATTGGCTCTAACTTTTCATGCTGTGAGTCATAACATTCATATTAGAAGATAATTTTCTTTTAAATAATTTAATCTTAATGGAAAAAAGATTTATCTCCAATGATTCAAGTGAGAAATCAGTTATGTAAATGGAATATTTTTCTATTAAAAAAAAGATAAGCTTTCAGAATGATGAGCTGAGGATATACTATATGACCTGGGTTTGTGTAACAATTTTAAAGTTTTACAATCTGTAATGCACATGTCCCTACATTCACTGTTTTGAAGCTCCAGCTAGTATCTCAATGAAGAAAACATCAGTCTCTTAGACATACGACAAGGAAATCCTCATATAACCTTAAAAAGACAGAGAAAGGAATGGGGAAGTGCCTAAACCTAACAGAAGACTAAGTCTTCTTGGAATCCAAGCCCAAATAAATATTTAAACAGGAATGGTATCTTCATGTGTGTGGTGGAAAATACGTCCATTTCAGGCTGCACCGCTTGGCAGACTGGCGTGTTGACTTTATCACCTCAGCATTGGCAGTTTCACCTAGCGCAAGCGCACATCCCTCGCCCTGTGCTGGAACCAGGCCCTCGGCCCAGGCCAGTGAGCTGCTCCCAGGAAGATCCTTTGGCCCAGCACTCCTGTTCCCTCCCTAGCCTTCAACTCCCCTGCCTTATTTGTTTGTTTTTGGTACTGCTGATTGAACTCTGGAGCACTTTACCACTGAGCTATATCCCCAGCCCTTTTTTATTTATTTTTTTATTTTGAGACAATCTCGCTGTGTTGCTTAGGACCTTGCCAAGTTGCTGAGGCTGGTCTGGAACTTGCGATCCTCTTGCCTCAGGCTCCAGAGTGCCTGGGATTACAGGCATATGCCACCACATCTGACTAACCTTATTTTTGAATCATGCCCCAGCAAATGCCAGTTAAACTATACCCACTTACATGATTACATCTGGGAATCTGTATTCTCTGCACAGCTTACAGAGCTGGCCATATTTCTATTTGAGGATGAGTTCTCATTCCCTCATTTTAGTTTTATGATAAAACTCTATACCTGTGGGTTAATTGGGAGGAAAGGCTGGGAGACTAAAAATTTTGCTCGTTTGGCTTATGTATGGCTTATAGCCCATGTTAGCCTGATGAATACAGATCTTCAACTAGCTCAGTCTGTTTGTGCAGCGCGTAGGCAGATTACAAGGCCATTTTGGAGGCATTGTCACAATCATAAAGCTAGATCCTGCCCAGGTTTCAATCTTCATTGGAGAAGAAGACGACAACAAAGAAGATGGATTTGAGTAGCTATTTCTGCGAGCGAAGGGCTCTGTTTTGCACCCAGTACTCGCCATTACCAGTGAGTGGCCCCAGCACCATGACTTGATATGACAAATGCCCAAAAATTAGTTTAAAAATGTCATCACTCTCTCATATGAAATAAAGATGCCAGAAATAATTTATAGTCTAAATGCAAACAATCTGTTCTGTATAAGTATTTTTTAAGTATTTGTAAAGGTTTTAGAAAATAAATAGCTTTGCATCATTTTTGAAAGTCCCTCCATGATTAAAACAGCATGTCACATGTTTCATAGCTCTTCTTGGGCTTTAACTTTCAGAGATTAATAATTCAATAATTATTATTACTTATTTTAAAATAGTAACTATTGTGCATCAATCACATTTAGAACAGCTTGCTTGTTTGAACTGAAGGCACTCCGCTAGCCATACACTCTCAAGACTGACTTTGGGAGGATTGACAAGGCTCAGTTTTGTGTGTGTGTGTGTGTGTAGTGCTGGGGATCAAACCCGGGGCTTTGTGTATGCGAGGCAAGCACTCTACCAACTGACCTATATCCTCAACCCAAAGCCTAGATTTTCAACAACCAACCATCAAGGAAAAAAACATGATGGTCACACCAGTAGGCAGCTTATTTGGAACAGAGGCAGGAATAGATAATCAATTTTAAAATAAGGTAAGTGGTTTAATTCTTGCAAAACATTCACTCAAATCTACAAAGCTAAGGTCTAAAGAAACCGCCTATGAATTCATGGCCAAGGTTGATAGGATTATTCCTATGAGATAATGTCTGTAAAGGGAAAAGAACCTGGCACACAAAGAAGCACTATACGAATAAAGACAGTTCTAATACTGTTAAAACAAGCCTTCAGATTGCATTGAAATCAAAGAAAGGGAAAAATAGAAGACCATGTAAACCATCACACATACAGGTATTCCACTATGCTCCACCATGCGATACAAGATGTATTCTGGAATTTCTTAGATTATGGAAAGAGTTCTTTCCTTTATACTTAGATTTCATCTGGAAAGACCATCTGCAGCACTTTTCAGATGTCGTTAACCTGCTCTGGCATTGACTATATGCCAGTATGGATAGTCTGAGTTTTATTTTTTTTTAAAAGGGTGAAGTTCTGGGGCCTTGTCATCCTTTAGATCCCCAAAAAGTCAGTATCAGCTTCTGTCCCATCTTAAGAATGCATTTTGGGTTTCCTGGAATATTGTCACTCATTTCCCCGGCCTCCATTCTTCACTGACCAGCTGTGTAAAAACTATAGTCTCCAGTGGTTGCCCAAGACTTGGCAGTTGGGCTGAACTCTGAAATAATGTTTTACAAGAGGGTAGGTCTTTCTCTGACTGGGTCAGTGTGCAGCAGATTCACTGCACATAGGAAAGGAGATTACCAAAATTGTGTGTGTGTGTGTGTGTGTGTGTGTGTGTGTGTGAGGGAAGGCAGGAAGATATTCTCCTTGTCTAAAACTGGCCCAAGTCCCCGACCACCATTAACTTTTCTAAAAGTAAACCCCAACCCAATGATTAACAACTTCAAGCTGACCATTTGGACTTGACAGAATTTGCCAGGGATTCCTTGACAGAATTGCCAGGATCCTACCAGGACCTGCAGTATCTTCAGATGTACATGGCTTGCAAGCTCTGTGAGTAGCCATCCATTCTCCTTTTGTACTGATTTCAGGAAATAGCTAACCCTGAAATTTCAGGATCCGTATGCCAAGGTCCTTGTTTGGCCTAAGACCAGATGCTGGATGCCTCTAACAGCATCTTTTCAGAGAACAGCAAAGTTATTCTCTATTTTTTGTCATTTTCTGATTTTTCTGTCCTCATGGTGGTTGGGGGCAGTGGTAGATGAGTGTGTATGGGATGGGGTGAGGGAAGCAGAGATCAGATAGGAAGAAACTGGGCTCCAGTGGATTTCATGAGCCTACACTGGGACATGTAGGGCCATGAGACTAGCTGACCTAAGGAAGACAAGATTTTAGCCTCCTAGTTTTGACTGAGGCCAGATTGAGGGCCCACTTAAAGGAAGGATTTTTGATCCCTTTCTTGAATTTTAATCCCTTTCCCTCCAACCTTTATTTCCACTGTTCTTTGTATATTTCTTTTGTGACTTTTTAGACCTAGAAGGTATGCATCAGGCTATTAATACAGGTTAATCTTAGGTTGTAAATCATTTAAAACTTTATATATTTTTCAATAACATACCTTGTTAAGAAAAGTTAAGAAACATGTTTTCCTTCCTATACTCCTCCCCTTCTCCTAGATCAAAAGTGATTCTTCCTTCCAACTCAGTTTCATCATAATTTCAACTTCCCAAATACTGTCTTCTCAGCTGGATATGCTCAATGTGGTGAGAATAATTCCGCTAGCATGTGTTTGAGAAATGTTGGGTAATGTTCACATTGAGATGATTGTCCAAAGAGTGGCTGGAGGGCATTTGAAGCACTTTGGCCTAGGTGATTATCTCCCTGCCAGAGTTCCCTTCATTCAAGAGTTTGAGCATGCCACTACAAATGCCCGAATCTCTGGTCCCATTTTTTTTTAATCTAACATGCAAAACTAATACCAACAACTGCTACTACTACTACTACTACTAGTACTACTACTACTGCTATCACCACTAACCTTACAAGACTCTCAAAGTTCCCAAGACACATTCCTTAGTCTGTGATTATTTATTTCATTTTTTCCTAAGTTTTCTGGTAATGGTCGGGGGGTGAGGGATAGAATAAATAAGAAAGGAACACCACCTTTCTTTTCAAAACCAAAAGATGTGTGCCCATTTGGACCTTGATGTCATATGAGGATTTTTTCCCCTCCAAGGAACAGTTTAAGAAGTCACTTGTAGTTGGTTACCACTAACACCTAAAACACAAGCTACTTTGCCTTTTGCTCTCCAGATTGACATGATCCAGCAATGATTCTGATTGTCATTCCGTTTTCCGTGTAGCACCAGGTTAGAGAATGGGTCTGTCGAGGACACACTTTTGTTATTCCAAGAACACATCTCATCCTTTCCTGAGACGGTGTTCTTGTGCTATACACAGAAATAAACTTAGTCTTAAAATGAGAAAAATTAAATGTTCATTAAGAAGTGAATTGAGACTAAAATCGCAGTCCCTTTAAAGCCTATAATACTTGAAAAAGTAGTGAATGAAACAAGTTCCTCCTCCTCCTCTCTCTCTCTCTTTTTTAAAATTATTCCTATAGTAGAAAAATAATTCATCTGACCTGACTATGTTCGTCACCACGTAGCTGGCACGGCTGTCTCACCGTGAAGATATGAAGCTAAATCAACAGACCCAGGTTTGTTGGCTCTACCAAGTATAAACTAGCCACTGGAAAATCAAGTTGAAAACATAGGACAAATATATGAAAGAGACAAGCTGCAGCTTGCAGGAAAGAAAATGTTTGCAGAAAACTCCAGCATTACAGGTTTATCTAAGGTGTGGTCTGGAGTAAGCCACAGTAATTACCCAGGATTCCACAGCTGGTGGCTGAAAAATGAATTGCTTCACAGCTTTAACCCTTTTACCCTATGCCTAGACAATTGCTCAGAGGAAATTGCAATACAGCTGGGTTTAGATTAAGCTGGAAGAACTTTTATTGTAATTGAACTTGTTTTTACTACTATTGGCCAGAGATTTTTTTCTTTCTTTTTTTTTGGTAGTACTAGGGATTGAACCCAGGGGTGCTCTACCACTGAAATACTTCCTCAGATCATTTTTAAATTTTTATTTTGAGGCAGGATCTCGCTTGTCACCAAGGTTGGCCTCAAATTTGCAATCTTCCTGCCTCACCCTCTCAGGTCACTGGGATTACAAGTATGCACCACCACACCTGGCTAAGGATATTTCATTACTGTGGCCTTCAGCTTGTTCTTTCTATAATTAGGGTTTACAAATGGATAGGACTTCATTTTTGATGAATCATCATAAACATCTTACACCACACTGGCAGTGTTTTGTGGCTTAGGGGTGATGTGGTTTAGGAAGGAAAAGGAACTATCTATTGCCTTTTGGTCTTGTCTCTGGCCTGTGGTGGATTTCCTCACAACTTAAATTTTAATTTCCTCAGTGTCTATGTGAGGTGGCATCATGTGGCTCCTGAGCAGGAACCTTCAGCTTTGCCTCTGTATGTGTCTGTTCTGTAAAAGTGTGACACACCAAAGCAGTTCTTTCTAATTATGTCCACAAAATTATGTCTAAATCATTGATGGTACCATATGGATTCAGAAGAACCACAGTATTTGAAATTGCTTCATTTTTGTTGAGTAGTGAGAAAATTATATTCAGGATTTTTGTTTGTTGGTTTTTTAATGTGGTGTTGGGAGTCAAACCCAGTGCCTCACACATGCTAGGCAAGCACTCTACCACTGAGCTACAACCCCAGTCTGAGTAGTGAGATAATTATAAAAGCATTTGTTTTGGTTTGAATTGAAACCAAGGGGGGGAAAATATACCTATTCTGCTTCCCTTAAGCATGACTTGATTTGTCATGCTATGTGTTTTGGATTTTTTCATCATATTAATATTCCTATTCCCTTGAATATATTTTGATTCTTTCTTTTCAAAGAATTTTAGCCTTGGATCAAATTTAGGATTTCAGGTAGAAGACGACTATATCTACATCAGTACTCTCATATCACTTTTTTCACAATGAATATCCTTTTCTCTATATGCAAATACCTACAGCTAATGGTCCATCAAATCCTATAATGGGAAGAAAATTTAGACATGATGCCATCAAGCCCCTTGTTTTTTTTTCCTCCTCACTTTTTTTGATGTTAACAATATTATAATAATTAATGATAGTGTGCTGTTAGTATGTGCATGCTATGTTCAATGTTTCATTCATTTCTTAAAACAGCATTGCAGAGTAGGAGTTATTATTGCCATTTTCCACATTAGAAAACTTTAGCAAAGAGTTTTAGTAACTTGTCCCGAAAATCCTTTGACTTTCTAACCTCTCGCATACACGAGGAAATTGAGCCCCCAAATTCAATACAGTCCAGAGTGAGAGAATTTTGCACATGTTACTTCCTTGGCATGCAGGCCCCCCCCGCCCCCATGTCCTTTATCATCTTATTCTGCAAGCTGCTAAGAGTCCTTCAGATCCGATGGTGCTCCTCAGTGAGGCTTTCCCTCTTGCCATAGGAAGTCAGGCTCCATACCACACTTGTTTTGTTCCCTGGCCCCTGTGTTTGGCTTCTTTGATGCTTCCACAGCACTTCACCATGGTTTGCAGTGAAATATTTTTGACTTATTTGATTAGTGCTTGCTTGATAAGGAAGAAGGATAGTGTCTGACATTCATTTTTTGTTGTTAAATTTAAATAAACTTTTATAATTTATAGGAGAGTTATAGAGATGGTATAGGCAGTTCCCGTGTACTTAGCAGCTAATTTTTGTGAACATCTCACATGAATTGCTACGGTATATTTGCCACAGCTAAGGAACCAACATTGTAATGTCATTATTAACTGAACTCTATATTTTCTTAGGATTTTATTAGTTTTTTTATTTGAGGTCCCTTTTCCATTCCAGGATCCCAATCTAAGTTACATAATACATTCAGATGTCATGCCTTCTTAGGTTCCTCTGTTTTGTGACAGGTGTTTTGTAGGAAATTCACCAGTCTGAATTTGTCTGATGTTTTCTTGTAGTTATACTAGAGTTAATGTGTTTCCAGGAGAAAAATCTCAAAGGTAAGTCACCTTCTTCATAAATCTGAAGGATGCAGAATGCCAATATGATTTATCACCAATGATATGAACCTGGCTGAATGTTCCCCTGCCCTCTTCGTGTGAAATTAAATTAGTAAGTACAGCCCACACTCTAGAAGTTTGCACGGGGAGAGAAGCTTCACCTCTTTGAGAAAAAAATATTTACACAAATTATTTGGGATTTTTTTTTTTTTTTGCATGGGAGATATTTCTCTACCTTGCCATTCCTTTATTTATTCAATTATTTGTATTAGTATGGATCCATTGATATTTACTTATTGTTTGGGTTGTAATTCAGTATTATGTTACTTATTTTGTTGCTCAGATTGTTTCAGCTTGCATCCTGAAACATAGGGGCTCTGCTAGTTTGGGTCCTGTGTATATAGATTATGACCTAATCTTTTTTGTACTTTAAGCACTTCCTTACTTTTGTTATTAAAAATGCTCCAGGCTTATCTGGTATATTTTCTTCCCCAGCCTTCAAATCATTTCTCCAAGAAACCCTGGCTCCTTTTATGGAAAAGTGACATTGGAAACCAAGATCTGGGCACTGGTGTGCTCATCGATACTGAAATGTCACTGTTCCTGGGTCCAGAGAGCTTGGAAAGGCATGTGCATTTATTAAGTCACCTATGCGCAGATGCTTATAATTTTTCTCTGTCCATCTGTATCTTTACAAAGTATGGCAAGAGTTCACACTGATGTCTCTGAATCGAATCCATCAGTACATGGCTTGTTCAAGCTTCCCTCCTTGCTTATTGTAAATTATTACTTCATCATTACTTCATCAAAATTTATTTCCCATCATGAACCATCCATTTACTTATTTGTTCAATATCAATATATATGTACAGAAATTTCATAATTGTTAGCCTATACCCCTGTGAGGTTTACCAAGTAGAGTACAGTAAACACAGTGTAACTTTGTTTATCTTTAGTCTTAGAGTTTCCAGTCAAAACACCATTTTTCAAAGTTATCTCAGGTTAAACACCTCCCCCCCCCACACTAATCACTTTGATTCTTCCCAGAACATATAACACATCTTGGCATATAGAAAACCTTTCACAAATATTTGTTGAATGTATGAGTGAAGTGCATTCAAGTTCAAGAAGGATCCCATATGTTTTTGTTGCCCTTTAAGAAAGACCATATTGACAACCGATGCACACTTCAAGTTCCCTATATGCCTTTCCCAATCTGTTTATCCATGGCACTTCTCTCCTTCTAACATATTAGATATAATTTACTTATGTGTTTAGTTTGTCATCTGTATCTCCCACTAGAATGGAAAATTTGACATCCCTTGATGCTGAGATACCAACTCTCTATCGATCAATTAATCAATCAATCAATCATTTATTGGAGCCTCCTTCACAGCCTAAAGGTGATACTTCTAAGGAATCGTAGTTGTGGCATGTTAAGACTGCTGTGACTGCTGTAATGAAGCCTACCATTTATTCACTAGTGCTTCTTGATAAGACTTTCATGGAGACCCTCAACTGCCACAATATATTTTATACATCCATATCTCATTTTAAAATGTCTTGCTCCTACACAATCTTACTTAATCTCAGCCAGACCTGCAAAGTGGTCAGGGTAAATGTCTGTAGATAAAAAATTTTCAGAGAAATTAAATAACGTGTCTCAGTTTGCAGTCCATCAGTGTCTGCAAAGTGGTTCTCCCAACCACTTTATCTCCCTTCAGCATGGGCAAAAGATTTCTGAAGTTCAGGAAGGTGAGAAGGACTAGAACTGACTGAGTGAAGTCAGACCTGGCAACCAGGGCCCTGAGATACCCTTCGCATGCGCACGCACACACACACACACACACACACCTCAGAGAACCCCCACTGCTAAGATAGGATGAGCATGACTTTGTAAAGTATGACTTCATGTCTTCAGTACAGTTTGCCTTCCATCAGTGGTAAGTATGGCTGTGACAGGTGAGAAACAGGTGGGAAGACATTCCCTGCATTTCATCCATTTATAACTGTGCTATGTTACACTTTAACATAAAATTTGACATAAAAGATTCCTTGGGACACATGGGCTTGGTCTAGGAGCTACTGTGATCTTGACAAAGATTGGCAGCTGACTTTGACCTGGTTACTTGAGTAGCTTCTGTTAGGTCCCTTCTCTTCAAGATGAAGTGAGAGTTAATGGTTTGTTTGCTAAGCTGCAGTGAGAGAAAACTGGGGTCATATTGAGCACATCTTGCACCTTGCATTCTGGTCTATATTTAAAACACACATACACTTGGGTTCCTTTGGAAGGAAGCAGGGAGGTTAGAGCAAGTGGCAAACAAGGGGAAGGATGGGAAAGAGGATTAAGAATGTCATTTCTGTAAATAAAATATTAAAAAAGGCTAGGGATATGGCTCAGTGGTTAAGCACACCTGGGTTCATTCCCTCATACAAAAAAAAAGGTCATTCCTCTTTGGAATGTTAATTAGTTATTGTGTAACCAAGTACCCCCAAACCATGTGTCTTAAAATAGCAAACACTTATGGGGCTGGGATTGTAGCTCAGCGGTAGAGCGCTTGCCTCGCATGCGTGAGGCCCTGGGTTCGATCCTCAGCACCACATACAAAGCAATAAAATAAAGACATTGTGTCCATCTACAACTAAAAAAAATATTTAAAAAAAAATTTAAAAAAAAATAGCAAACACTTATTATCTCAGTTTCCCTAAGTCAGAAATATAACAGAAATACATACATCTCTCAAGGCCTTATCCATGCTAAGCAAGCAGTCTACACAGAGCTACCCCTCTAGCCCTTCAAACACTAGAGTTATAAAGTGGGGCCATTGTGCTTTCCCTTCAGAGAAGACTGCTGATTGACCTGTCACCTGGTGGCACCTAAGAAAATAACCCAGAAGATGGAGTTTACTTGACCGTCTAACAAACGTCTGAGAGTCAGGATCCATGACTCCTCAAGTGTCATGGCTGCCCCACCACCATTTTGTCAATTTTGGAGTTCTCCAGAAAAATTGATAAAGCCTTAAAAGAGCTTCACAGAGCCAGTTGAGGATTTGGGTGAAGGAGATTAGAAGATAAGGAATGGAAACCAAGCTTCATGACAGGCTTCCTGGCCTATTTATTCAGAGCCAAGTCTCTCACCCCAACTTTTATATAGCTTAATATATTTGAAATATCTCTCAGAGCTGATCATCAGGCATGAGGCAAATTTATACTAGTCATTTTTACTTCTAGATCATTTTCTAATTAAACCATACTCTTGTTTTAATTATTTCATTATTTTTGGATCAGAGCAATAGAGATAATTCTTCCAATTTTCAGCCTTGCTAAGCACACATTGCCCTGACTGGAGAGAAATGGGCCAGGGTGAGGAAAATGAAAAATAAAGTATGTCCATCAACTTCTGGCTCTAAATCCTTCCATCTCAAGTCTAAAGAAATGTCCTCTGTATGAGAAGATTTTGCAAACAGATCACTGAAGGCAGAAGACTTTCCAGATCCCTTGCGGGTTTGTGTTTCTCCCCATTCATCCCACTGATTGCAGAACAAGCCCAATGATAATGGAACACGACAACCTAGCAGCTGGCAAAAAGGCAGGGTTTGAGCTCATAAAAGCTCTGACAAGAAACCAAAAAGCTATGGCCTCCCCCAAACAACTTTGTTTTAAATATATTTTTTCATGTTAATCTCAGTCACAATAGATGATCCAAATCAAAGGACCACACCATGATAAAGCACAACACGACAGGTGCTTCGTGGCCAGGAACATACCTGACAAATTGCTGCAGGATCATGCTGGATGAAGCCTCATTATGGTTATTAGATGTATGACTTAGGGCCAGGTGCCACCTTTGATCTAGCCCACCACTGTTAGTGTTTGCAAACAGAAGCCCCGGTTATGGCCACACACAACCTGAGTTCACTTTCGTTAGAAGGCTGGCAGGCTGGCACTGTGATTTGGGGCATGGACACTGATGTTAGATAGGCTGACTCTCAGCTCTGCTGCTTTCCAGGTTTGAAAATTTGGGTAATTCATATTTCTCCCAGATTCACTTTCCAATAAGGATAAAAATAATATATATTTCCTAGACATTTTGAAGATTCAATAAGATAATGTTGATAAAATATCTTTGATGCCAAGTACTTAACATTTGTTAGTTATTTTGATGTCTTTCAACTCATTTTCCTATGTTTCCAGGGGTCAGTTATGAGCTCTAGGCAGGTATGTGCTTTATCTCTCATCAATTGTATCTCCCATACTCCTTTTCTACTTGGGTTGCATTATTTGAACAACAAATGCATACATCAGGAAGCTGGAACATTGCCTCAAATCGGTGCTCTGTAGACCATAGTTCTAAAATTATTCTGCTTTTGTGTATTTGGACAATCACAATAATATGGTTAATGAATAAATATAGATCAAGGCTGAGTTAAGTTATAAGAATCCTAATCAGGAGGAATATCTTTAAGGCAACTAGTACACAATTTTTGGAAATCATTTTAGCCAGGTGAAAAACCTTCCTATGAGCATCACATTAGTCTAGGCATCCTTTTAGAGACATTAGCTAAAGAATTGGTATTATTTAAAATTCACCTTAGAAAATCTGGGAATTGTTGAGCTGATTGGAAAAGGCAGTGGGTATTTTAAGTTCAGTGTAAGTTATCAATGTGGTATAGACAAATTAAAGACCTCTTTAAATCCTGGTGCTTAATATGAAAAGCATCCAGACTAACACAATAGGTCACACTTAAATGATTCTCTCCTTAAGAATTAAACTGTCTTTGCACCCTGCATTGGTGGCAGAAGATAATAAGATGCAGCTCCCCTAACTGGATCTTTCTTAAAGGAACTGACCAGGTAAAAGAATGGAGTTACTGTGCATGAAAAAAGAAAAATACAAAAATAATTTGACCTGCTAAAAGAATCAATTTTTCTGGGTACTGAAGCAAGACACTAACAAGCGTGACAGTGAGCTCTTCTGCTATTGAAACTCTCTGTAATGGCGTTGCTTCAGCAAGGAAACCATCCAGAGACCAGATTTCAGTTGTGGCATGATTCAGTTGCCTGGTCTGAATACGCAAAGGGTTTTAGATAGGACATGTCTGTAACTACCAAGAGCTGGGATTAGTTACACAATTATATGTGTGTGTGGGGGGGGTTTATTAGGATAGTGAGGATTTAACCCCTGCTGGAGCAATAGAATAACACCTCTATCTGAGGTTGCCAACCACCCCTAAACACTTCCTTCCTTCTCTGTGGCTCAACTCTTCCCATTTTTAAAAAGAGGACACTTGGGGCTGGGATTGTAGCTCAGCGGTAGAGCACTTGCCTTACATGAGTGAGGCCCTGGGTTCGATCCTCAGCACCACGTATAAAGCAATAAAATAAAGACATTGTGTCCATCTACAACTAAAAAACAAAATATTAAAAAAAAAAAAGAGGACACTTTAGTGAACATTAATGTAGAAAGGACAGAGCACCAAATGTTTGAAACATTTTATTGCTTCTGAATAAGGTGGTGTTTCACCTGGATAAGGTGTCCGTGGGTGCGGTAGAGTTGGGAAGTTGCTATTCTTGTAGTGAGATGGCATCAAGCTGCCTGAAAAGTTCCATCACATTTGCTGGTGAATGGGCCTCTTAAATTCTTCATAAATTAAAACCATTTTATTGCATCAAAATCATTAGAGTTGAAGTTTGCATTGACTGTACCTGAGCCACTGTTTTTTGCCCACTCCCCCTCTTTCTTTCTCTCTTTGTCTCCCCCTCTCTCTCCCTCTCTGTCCCTCTTTTTATTTAATGACCATAACAACCCCATAAAGCAAGGGTAGATATTGCCAATTATCAGACTGGCAAACCAAGGCTCACAACAAGATCAAATTCACATAATGGTAAATGGTAAAACAGGGATTTGAATCCAAGTCTATCCAATTATAAGATGTTTTTTGATCCAAATGATCACCTTCATTTTATCTGGTCTTACTTGTCCCGTGGTGAAGTCCTCCCCAGAGAGACCTCAAACCATACCCCCTGATGTTTCTCAGGAAGGGGACTACTTTCATTTATGGTACTGTTCAATTTAAATAGTTAATAGGGGTCTGTTTGCAATGTGTTTTGGAATATTGAACAAAAATACTTATGAAGAATAAAATTCTTTAAGTTGGAACTAGGAGACAATACTGAATGCCTGGTTACCATAATTACAAGAGACACAACTCCCAGAACTTACATTGCAGCCCAGGTGAGAGAGGTCATTGAGGATATACAGAATGTCTGGATGAATCTGTTTTCCTTTATATGGAATTAGCAAGTAAGCGCCATTTAAAACTCTAAAATGGAAATTAGAAATTTAGCCAATTCTACCTACTCTTTAAGATCAGTTCATTAGCCCCCTATGTCCTCTTGATCAGTGTTGAGACTGACTTAAATGGCAGTGTAAGTGAAACTAGAAAATATGAAAATGCTAACAAAATAAACAATAGTAAGAGAAACGAAACTAAGAGAAATTGCTAGATACAAAATAACTAGTACAACTGGAAAGGCCCAGGGCACGGTTTCCTATGTTCAGTCTCTTTACATTATTGGCCATCTGCTCTCTTGGGCAAAATGCTCCTCCATTTCCCTTCCCTGTATGGTATGTGTTGGAAAGGGGGACTCAATCTCATTTTCTTCAATCCAGCTACTTAGACTCTATGTGAAAAAAATTAATACAGCTTCACCAAGGATATTTTGAATCCAATAGATTCCAATGGACTCAAACTTCACTTGAAATTTTAAAAAAAATATAAAAAGCACAAGTTTGTTTAAAATCTTTCACATGAGGGCAGAGTTCTAAAAAGTATGGAAAGCAGGAATCAAAGTGAATATCCTTGAGGTCCCATACGTCAACATAACACTTATTCTGTGAAGTGTGTATTATTATGACAAATATCTAGAAGTCTAGATGGTAATAATGGATACCACTGGTTGTGAAAAAAAAAGGTGAGAAGAGAAAGGAGGCAAAAAGGGAGGAAGAGAGAGGGAAAACAGAAAAAGAAGGAAATGACAGCTCACTGGATGCTATGAGCACCGACTTTCAGTTTTATTTTTACAGAAACTGCAAAGGGTTAAATCTAGGTTGGCAGTTAACAGTGTATCAAAGTACATTCAAATGCCTTCAGAATTTGTGAGCTTCATGGTCGAATCTTGGAAGGAGAAGGAAATTAACCAAAGTTGTTATTGTCATTTATAGGAAGTCAGATGTTCGAGACCTGTACAAATTTGTGAAAATAGGCTGGATTTGCTTAAAAGCAAATGTTTTTTGTCAGGAAGTTTATTTTTCTAATGTCAAAAATATGAAATCACACAATAAAAGGAAGTGGTTAAACCTATGTCTCTCCCAGCCTTGAGGATGCAGCCACGTGTTCCCACACGCTCACCAGCTATTCAAAGTGTGATTCTCATTTTACCTGCTAATCCAGTGCTTGCAAGTATTCATCCAGGAGCTTAGCCCTCTCAGTTTTGATTCCTGAGCAATTTCAGAGACACATTCTACCAGAAAAAAAATTAAAACTTCAAATGTTTATAATTCTAGAATTTATGTGATGGCCAACATTGTTTTATGTGGCTCATCCATGATGAGAATAAAGTAACGGTTTTTGATAAATTTACATCACCTGACTGAAGATCTCTGCAGAGAATTCAGGAAAGACTGAATGAGTTTATCCATTTCATCTGGATAAACACATTCATTTTTGCAGGGGAGGTATACTGGGGATTGAACTCAGGGGCACTTGACCACTGAACCACATTCCCAGCCCTATATTATATTTTATTTAGAGACAGGGTCTCACCGAGTTGTTTAGAACCTCACTCTTGCTGAGGCTGGCTTTGAACTCTTAGTCCTCCTGCCTTAGTCTCCTGAGCCGCTCGGATTACAGGTGTGTGCCACTTTTTCTGGCTCATCTGTACACATTCTTTGAAAGTCTCTGTAATGTATGGTAATGAAACTAGTTTTCTTAGTGAAATAATGGGAAAAGTTCTGGGAACTGAGAAAAAAGCAACTTTGACCTGAGCTTTTCCAGATAACTTGTTCAATTCTATCATTTACCTTCTGCACTAATCTCTCAAGTCTTAAATTTGAACACTTAAGTAGAAGATGGGAAGAAACAACAGGAAAATTCTCATTTAAGTGCAAATGATCTCAAAACAGAAGTTGACCTTTAATTTTTCTTTTTTTCTTCTTCTTCTTTTTTTTTTTGGTACTGGGGATTGTACTCAGGGGCACTCAACCACCAAGCCACCTCCCCTGCCCTATTTTGTATTTTATTTAAAGACAGAGTCTCACTGAGTTGCTTAGCACCTCATTTTTGCTGAGGCTGGCTTTGAACTCACGATTCTTCTGTCTCAGCCCCCCACCCCGAGTTACTGGAATTACAGGCGTGCGGGTATTCCGTAAACAGTTTCGATATAATAAAATCTTTAAAAAATTTCAACATAAGATAAACAGACCACTTGCCTAGCGTGCAGAGCCCAGGATTCAATTCCCAGCACCACACACACACACTCACACACACACATAACAAACAAAAAACACAGTAAAAACCGTGAGGAAAAATGTTCAAATATAAAACATAATATTAATTACTTTTTTAAAAAATATATTTTTAGTTGTTGATGGACCTTTATTTTATTCATTTATTTATATGTAGTGTTGAAGATCGAATCTAGTGCCTCACACTGTTCAAGCAAGCACCCTACCACTGAGCCACACCCCCATCCCTGTTAATTACTTTTGACACATAGAAAGGACAAGACATTAAATGACTTTTTATTAAGACACTTTTAATATTACATATTGATATGTGGGAATATAAAATATATTTTAGATGTTATATACAACATATACATTATACATAATATATTAACATTTTATACATATACACACATTTAATTTTTAAGGCAGTAATAGGGAGTGGTGGATATCCTCTGAAGTTTGTATACAAGAAAAACTTACTTCAGAGGTCATAGTTGTCCCTAATTGCTGATTTTCTGGGTCCATAGGGCTGAGTGGAGCAAAGATCTTTTAATCTGGGGATGGAATCACCAGACAGGGCTAACCTGGCTCTTACCTTACTCTTCTACTGACTAGAAAGGCCATGTCAAGATCTGTTGAGAGTATCAATGGTATTAGTAACAAAAAGCATTAATTATGCTTTACATAGATGCAACACTTAAAATTTCTGTGGGCTTATATTTGTGGTATTTAATTTCTGAATTCAAGTGACAGTATTGTGCCTTAAACTGTCTACAAAGCTGCAAAACTAAAATTAATAGGAAAAAAAATAACCCATCCATTGCTTTGGACCCAATAACTGTCCAAGCAGTGAATTTTAGTTTTCTTGTGGTACTATGACGCACTGGTGAGTGCATCAGGCTTTTTGCAAATCATTTCCTTAAGACATAAAATAAAGATGGTCATTTCTGCTTCTTTGTGGACTTTGTCATGGAAAGATGCTATAAAAATAGGCCATGAGCACTTGAGACCAATCTTCCCAAATGGATGTACTGAACACACTGTTGGTTCAGACTGCAGCATTCACTCAGCTTAGTGATTATATAGCATTATCTCAGTGGATAATGATTTTAATACTTCATAACACCCATTATGGCATTAGTGGTTTCATATTAATAAGGTATTAGTTTATTATTCAGGGAATCTAATACATGAAAGTTAAAAAAAATCAACCTTAAAGCCTTTGTTACCCAACAGAGTTTTTGTTTGTTGTTTATACCAAAAGGCCTTTCCTTGTTGAAACAATTATTTGAGCTCTCCATGATTCTCTTTCTCTATTCTTAGTCTTAATTTATCTTGTTCTTTGACAGTTTGACCCTTATGAATACCATATTTTGCATTTGGCTATCATAGATCCAGGGGAAAATGTTAGATCATCTTATTCTAACTTCTTGCTTAGTTTATTGATGCAAAATAACTTGATCTTAATGCTTATCTTTCATTCTGTGCAGATTAATTATAAAATATACTGTAGTTCAAAAGGCCGAATTCCGGAGATAATGTCACTGTATTTGGGACCCAGTGGCTTTCAAAGGTTATGAATTAACAGAAAGTTCTTTAATAGAATATCACTCATCTTGTTCTCATGATGAAGCATGAAAATTGACACAGGACAGTGCCATGTCAAGGTTTATGAGAAGTCTGGAAATGTGGATAAGGACTTTTACTGTCAAGACTGGAGAAAATCGCCTGGGGAAAAAGTCTTCCTTTAAAAACCAAATGTTTCTTAAGGAGTTTTAGAATTTTGAATTTCATTCCCAAATCAAGAAAATGTGAAAATTGTGTCAAATCTTGAAGGATTTTGTGTTTGTGTGTGTATGTGTGTGTGTGTCAAGTTTATAACTCTAATGATTGAGTTATGATGTCTAGGACCGATGCATTCATTCAACAAATATCTATGAAGATTTTCTGTGTGTCTGGTACTGGGCTAGAAGATAGGAATAAAACATAGTTTGCCCCAAAGATCTGTTTATTTGTATAGCTCCTTGTCAGATCTCATAGGTGTACAACTAACTTTTCAGTGTAAATAGTAGCAGCATATTCTAAGTCTTTCTTATTTAGGATACACCATCATTCTATAATGAGTACAAAATAAATATTTGAATGACAGAGAGTCTGACATGGAAAATCATGTTGTAAATAAGCTCTGCAAATTATGAAGAATATGAAGATATACTAGATTTATTCTTTCTCACAAAATTGGGATGTGAAAAACTAATATTTCTTATGAGATTTTTAGAAATGCATTTGAAAAACTTATGGTTTAATAAAACTAATCTTACTTATTTTGGTTCCCCAATTTCTTATTTTACCCATTTCTTCCAACAACAATGGAAAAATACACTCTCAGGGAAATTTGATTAGATTTCAAGTGACTCATGATCAAGCCTAAGGGAACTTATGAAAAGGTTTTGTTTTTTCAATGCATGTTTTAAGCAACTGAACCAAAAGCTTTGAAAATGCAGAATGAGCAATAAACTCAAAACTATAAGAGTTGAAGGGAATACTATCAACTTGGAAATTACCCATTTCAATTTCTTACATTTGGGGAAATACTGGTTTCCAGATTTTAATGTGTGTAAATGACAAAATCAATGTTGAAAGCAGTATTTTTACTGAAGCATGTAAAATGGGTTTTTTTCTTTCTCATCTTGAACTTTGTAGAAAGCAATGGCTTAAAATTTGAATTTTGGGATATGTAGGAATGGGGTATAGAGCTCAGAACAGTCTGGAAAGGTGAATCCATGTCACGGGAGCTTTAAAAAAGAAGGGATGATTCTAAATACATCAGGTAACTCAATATTATTTTAAATGCACTTTAGAGATCCCTCTATAGTACACTAAATAAAGCAAAAGGGAAAGTATTGAATGTTTTCTGTAACATTTTTGCTATTTTTTATCAGTCCAGTCACTAAAGACTCTATAAAGAGCATACTGATCCATGAAGGTGTCAGAGCATTTATGTACCCCAAGGTGAGCCCCAGAATGAATACAATTCTCTTCTTTTGCAAGTTTAAAGTTACATATATCAGACGTTGACTTCTGGACCTTTTGCTACTAGACACAAGTGATCTTTGAGATGAACTGATGCTACTCAGTACTTCAAAGAATGCTGGACAGTTCTTCAGAATCCTTGAACAAAGTCAGCCTAGTAACACCAACATAAGTGTGCCATGTTCTCCAGTGGCCAGTGGACCAAACAAGATCTGACACATCTGTGTCAGTTGTGCGAATCACAACTCAGCTTCATTTCCTCTGGTAACTTAGCCTTTATTTTTTCCCTAGATTTTAATGTGAACCTACTGACAAAGAAGAGATGCCTACATTTCAGCAATATTGATTTTTTTAGTGATCTCAACACACACACACACACAGAAGCACTCCACAATAACTGCTGCTTGGAAGTCTCTCGGAAGTGTTTCTCTTAACAGCCAGTGAAAAGCACCCTCTTACTACAAAAATGACAAAAAGAATCTGCTAGATTGTGAATGTTGTTTCTCAAAGGTTTGAGTGTTGGGAGCTTTTTCCTCAGTGTAGCAAGGTTGGGAGGTTCCTCGGTCAGTTGGTGACATGTCCTCAAAAGGGATTGTTGGGACTCCAGTCTTTCTCTGGCTTCCTATTTCTGGATGTGATTTCCTTCTTCCACATGTGCCTCCTCCATCAGTCACGGGGACTTCACCAGAGCTAGTACTATGCTGTCTGGACTTTCAGTCTCCAAAACTGAGCTAAACACACCTCTTTATAAAGTTAGGCAGCCTCAGCTATTTTTTTCTAATAACAGAAAAAGAACTAATACACCATCTTTGAAAATATTCTGACATGCTCTTGTCTATGGTACCTAACACAAAAGTTTTTTGTGTATTGCAGAATTATATAATGTCAAATCACCCAACCCTACCAAAGCCTCAGAATTAAATATGTACAGATTCATATACTTTTCCTTTTTAGAAGAAGAAAAACATCCTAAAGAGTGATTTGGAAGATACATGCATGAACAAATAGTCTCTCATTTACTTGTAGTTACTTTTCAAAAAAGTCTTCCATATTAGGTATAATAAACATATGTAAGTGAGCTCTGAGATCTAAAAATTAGGTTGCCCTTTGCTATTGGAAATCAGTGACGATAATGTAGGAATTATGCCACCGGAAGGTATCATTCC
Organism: Geosciurus inauris; assembly: GCA_004024805.1. Classification (NCBI taxonomy): domain Eukaryota; kingdom Metazoa; phylum Chordata; class Mammalia; order Rodentia; family Sciuridae; genus Geosciurus; species Geosciurus inauris. The sequence continues at coordinate 20,960 of PVHX01008968.1, read as the reverse complement.
GGTGAGCAACTCTGACTGTCAAATTCTGATCTAGTTGCAACCTGAACTCAATAGCCTGGAAAATAGCAAACCAGTAATTGTGTGAATCCAATCAGGGAACAAAATCACAGAATATTTCAGCAAGTAAGAAAATGGAGTTGTAAATATCAGCCTTGTTTATTTCCCATTACCACAGCTGGAGGCAAGAAAAGAACATGGTTTAGTATAATACAGTCAGGTAGGAATTATCACATACAATGAGGTTGAAAATTCTAGAAAAATATTAGAAAAAAAAAGCACAGCACCTTCTCAAAACATATCTGGGTGTGGCTACTCTGTCCCCTGGCCCCATTTGGAAATCATGTCTGGTTTAAAGACAAAATTATTTTATTTATAGTAGTAGCAAAGCTGCCCCTTTTTACCCAAGAGTAAATTATCAGAATATCTCTGTGAACCAATATTATTTCTTAAAGAAGGATATCTGCTCATATTATATGTCTTGATGATAATTTTTACAGAACCCTCTAATGGCTAGGTCATTACTAACAATGGCAGCCAATGTTCAAAGGACATTTACATCACTCTTAATGCATCTTGGAAACAGACCTGTGTAGCAACCCATTGTCAGGCACCATTCACCAATATTGACCCAAGGTGGCTTCATCAGCCAGGGTTGGCAGCTAGACTTTATCTATTAGGACAACTGCAAGTGAGTGTGACCTTTGTTGTTAGAGAGCTCAAGGTCTTCAATGTACACATGGGGGCTGTGAACTTCACAAACTTCTGTAAAAAGCCTGTGTCTCCCTATCCCCTTCCTCTTATTTCTCCTATAGAAATGACCCTCATGTTTTGCTTGTGGCTCTCACAACACTGACATTGAATAGAAGTGGGAAAAAAATCTCAACTTCTTCCTATAAATAAGACAACTAGAAATTAATTCTGAAAAATCTTTAAAATCTAAATCAGTCTGGCACCAGGTGTTAATCATGTATTGAAAAAAAAAAAGCAGTAAGAATAACAACAGAAGGAATACTATGGTTGTGTAAGAAGCCAGTCCACCAATAACATATGGTACATAAAGTACAATTTCATCATACAAAACCCATGGCAAAATGACAAAACCCACAAAATGACTTCATATACCCCAGGATGCCAGGCATCATCTATCCACTGTAGATGTAAAGATCAGAAACTATAGAAAAGAGTCATAGGGCCCAAGGCCTTGTTTCTTTATGGATTTGATTACAGCCTTCCTATTAAAAGGATATAAATTAGTTCACAAAACCATACAGAATATGGAATATTCAGTAAGTTAAATTGAGTTTTATCTAGGTGAGAAGAAATAGAATAAAACAAAGGTGTGGGTATATCAATAATATCAAACAGAATCAGACCAGGAGTCTCAGTCTGTTTGGGCTGCTGTAACAAAGCAGTGTAGACTTTGTTATGAACAATGGAACTCTTTTTCTCACAGCTCTAGAGGTGAGATCAGTGTCCACACATGGCCAGGTTCTGGTGAGGCCACTCTTTGAGATGCAGACAGGTGATTCTCTGTTGTATCCTCGTGTGGTAGAAAGAGAAGGAGGGGTCCTTTTTGTAAGACCATTAATCTTCTTTACAAGGGCTCTATGTCATCACCTACTTACCTCCCAGAGTTTCTCTGCTAGTACCTTCACATTGGAGGTGAGAATTTCAATTTAAAAAAATTTGGAGACATATTTAATCCAGAACATTCCATCCCTGGCACCTGTAAATCCATGTCCTTCTCACAGGCCATGCTTTCAGCATGTTGCTTAGCTCTCTCCTCAGCTAAATATTCAAGTTTATCATTCACAACTGCTAGCTTCAACAGAACTCCAGGACATGATTCAGCCCTGGTCCCTTTCCTTGCCATTTTTAACAAGGTTCTCCTTTATTCCAGTGCCCAATAACACATTCCTCATTTCTGTCTACAGCCTCAACAGAATCACCCCTAAAGCTTATATTTCCACTAATGATCTCTCCAAGGCAATCTAGGCTTTTAACATTCACCTTAAAACTCTTCTAGTCTTTACCCATTACCCAGTTCCAAACCCACTTCCACAATTTTAGATATTTAGTAGAGCAGCATCCTATTTCTTGGTACCAACTTTTGCATTTGTTTGCTAGAGTTGCCATAACAATCCCACACACTGGGTGGCTCAAACAATAGAAATGTGTTGTTTCACATTTCTGGAGGCTGAAAACCTAGAAGGAGGTGTCAGCAGAACTGGTGTCTATGGCTTACAGAAAGCCACCATCTTTTTCCCTTTGTTGGTGGTTTTTCCTCTGTGTGCTCGCGTCCCTGATGTCCTAATCTGCTCTTCTTTTAAGGATATTACTGAGATTAGATTGGGACCCACACTGATGACCTCATTTTATCTTAATTGCCAGGTTTACAGTCGTCCAATCTCCTAATATCATAATAAACTGAGGTGCTGAGCATTAAGGTGACAGCATATGAACTTGAGGAGAACACAATTCAGTCCATAACATGGGACTTGGGGGGAAATTGGATCTAGGTTTCTTGCTACTAAAATGAATAGGGAAAGCCACAATTCATACGTTTGTGAATCAAAACCAGAACAATTCATGAGGAGAACACAATCCTTCCTGATTTTAAGACTGAACAAGCCTTTGTCTTGGGAACCAGCAATCTGAAGGGCTGTCTCCATGGACAGAAGTTGGGAGCAAAGACAGAAATTGGGGTAGTGTTACTAAGCGATCTATTTGCAACAAATTCTCCAAAAATCACTGTGGTGTCTGGGTGTGTTCAGGGAAAACTGAGCCAGAGAAAAATGGAATTTTAATTAGATACAGATGTGCTAATGTTCAACTAATGTCTTCTAAGAAGAAATAATGGGCTGATGACCTAGGAAGGAAAGGGGTCTCAGCAAAAGGGAGACAAAAGGGACCTCTCCAGGGGAATACAACCTCTATGTCACTTAGAGGTCCCACTGGGAAAGGAGTCAGATTTTAAGGACAGGGGCTCGAGGTATGTATTGAGAGCAGACATTCAGCTCAGAGAGCTGAGCAAGGTGCCCGTGGAGCAGGGGATTTCTGACCATGGAGTCTGTAGCTGCAATTGAGATGGGGGGTCAAGAGACTGGAGGACAAGTAACCGTGACCTGAAGCCAAAGAAAAAATCCTTTAGAGAAAAAGCACCCTTTTTCTCCTATGGAAATGGTATGGTATGTATGTGCACCTGTGTGTGAATGTGCATGTGTATGTGTGTGTGTGACAGAGTAGGGGAGCAGGAGGGTGACTGAAAGAGAGAAATTGACTGATTGGTTGGATCCAAAATCATCTTTCAAATAAGAGAGTCCAAAATACTAAATGGTAAGTGACTGAGAGATTTTTAATACTCTGATTTGGAACTCTTAAATAAAATTGCAGGAAGTGTGATAACAGCACATTGACTGTGGTAATTTAAAACATGCAAAACACATGTTGATTCATGTAAGTCTCACCAAAGTTTTGGGGGACTGCTGGGCAGAGCTGTATTTTCTCCAATTCCTGTTTGAGGAAACCCAGACTTGGAGGAGTTCAATTGAGAGCAGGATGGGCCTCTGCACAGACTAGATCTTCAAGTCTATACCCTGTGCTCGCTCTTCTATGCCACCTGTGGTTTGCGAGTGGACAGTGGACTATGTTGTGACTTGTATCACAACAGCTTGCTGGAGAGGGCATGGATGTGGATTTTGGAGGAGAATTATATCTCTTAGTATCTTTCTCCCCACCCCTCCTTCACCCTCTACCCACAAATTCTTTTTGATATTCAGTGGTAGCAGAAAATACCCAAAGCGAGGCTGAGACAGGAGAATCGCGAGTTCAAAGCCAGCCTCAGCAATGGTGAGGCGCTAAGCAACTCAGTGAGACCCTATCTCTACATAAAACACAAAATAGGGCTGGGGATGTGGCTCAGTGTACCAAAAAAGAAAGAAGGAAGGAAGGAAAGAAAGAAGAAAAGAAAATACCCAAAGTGAGTGACAGCTGGAGGGTAAGTGTGGGGGAAGGGGTTGCTTCACCACAAAGATAATACTCAAAAGTAAATGAAACAAATAAAATGATTGCTTTTTTTCTGCGAAAAGACAGAAGTGAGTAAGGAAAACCTGATGCAATTGTTTAACAATAAAGTATAAACGAGTAATATTAGAGGTCTTTTAAATTCAGTGGTTTGTTTTTAAATGGAGCTCTCTGCTCAGGGCCCAAGACTCAGCCATCATGACAAAAGTTCAATGTCAGGCAGGGAGGCAATACTAAAAGTACAGAGTTTTAAAAAATTTCTTATTTTTAGAACTTGTTTACTAAAGTTCTTAATTATCATAATTATCTTGTGCTTTCAGAGAAGAAAAAAAAAGTCAGACAAACTATTATTTAATTTAGTCAAGATTCAGATGAAGCTATTCCCATTTAAAAGATACTTAGAGATAAGGAGTAGTTAATTCATCCTGAATGCCAGACATAGAGCATAGATTAGATTCAATGTATGGAATTAACCCCAGTTTCTGTTAGTCCTCTTCCAGGGTGGTCTTCATATGTTCACTGGAGACTTAACAAGCCAGGAATGCATCAAATATCTGGATGAAAAGCCTCCCATCTCCAATTCCCAGCCTTTTCAACATGAATGAAAATTATCACACTAATTATAGACAGAATCCTAATGGCACTTTAAAAATTGGGAATATGCAGTTTTCATCTCTATTAAGGTGATATCTTCTCTTACTTTCTGCTACAAAATTAGGGGTGATTAAAAAATATTTTGGGAAGTTTGAGACCAAGTTCAGTCTGGTTTCAGGAGAGCTGATTGCCCAAAGTCCTCTTGCCTGATTTATCATCTCTGCTCCCAAAAGCAAACATGCTCACTCAGAGGGTGATTAAAGAGTGTACAGAAGGTAGTTTTTCACAAGATGCATGGAGAACAACTACGGATGGTGAACAGCACTGGCGACAGCAAGGGGCTCTTGCACCAAAGAGCAAATGAAGGAAGAAAATCTAGGATTTCAGAGCCAGTTGCAGCTACAGTTGCAGTCAATACATATAATTCAGGCAGCCTTGGCATAGGACACATTCCGCTGTTATGTTCAACACATGCATCTTAAAGATATGCATGCCAAGTTAAACGTGAAAAATCCAAGCAACAGGCTAGACTTGCATGCTGTGAGGATTCCCATTTTCAAAGATCTGAAAAATTCATGTGGACGCAAATTTTAGATGTATGATTTCTAGCACTTCACATATAGTTTTTAAACGTTTTTATTTGTTCTTTTTAGATATACATGAGAGTAGAATGTATATTGATGTATTATACATACATGGAGTATAACATTCTAATTAAGATCCCATTCTTATGGTTATACACGAGGTGGAGTTTCACTGGTTGTATATTCATATATGAACATAGGAAAGTTACGCCCCATTTATTCTACCATCTTTCCTATTCTCATCCTCCCTGACTTCCCTTTATTCCACTTTGCCTAATCCAATGAACTTCTATTTTTCCACTCCCTATCCACCCCCTCCTGCCCCTGTATGTCAGCATCCACATATCAGAAGAACATTCGGCCCTTGGTTTTTGAGGATTGGCTTATTTCACTGAACATGATAATCTCCAGTTGTATCCATTTACCAGCAAATGCCATTCTTCTTTATGACTGACTAATATTCCATTCTGTGTGTGTGTGTGTGTGTGTGTGTGTATCACATTTTCTTAATCCATTCATCTCTTGAAGGGCACCTAGTTTGGTTCCATAGCTTAGCTATTGTGAATTGAGCTGCTATTGATGTGGCTGCATCACTATAGTATGCTGATTTTAAGTCCTTTGGGTATAAGCTGAGGAGTGGGATAACTGGGTCAAATGGTAGTTCCATTACAAGTTTTCTTTTTTTTTTTTTTGGTACTGGAGATTGAACTCAGGGCCACTTGACCACTGAACCATATCCCCAGCCCTATTTGGTGTTTTATGTAGAGACAGGGTCTCACTGAGTTGCTTTGTGCCTCACCATTGCTGAGGCTGGCTTTGAACTCGCGATTCTCTTGTCTCAGCCTCCCTAAGTGCTGGGATTATAGGTTTGCGCCACCGCGCCTGGCTCCATTACAAGTTTTCTAAGAATTTCCATAATGCTTTCCAGAGTGGTTGCAGTAATTTGCATTCCCACCAGCAGTGTGTGAATGAGCCTTTCCCCCCACATCCTCAAATATATTGTTACTTGTATTCTTGATAATTGCCATTCTGACTAGAGTGAGATGGAATCTCAGTGTAGTTTTAATTTGCATTTCTCTAATTGCTAGAGATGTACATTTTTTCATTTATTTGTTGACCATTCATATTTCTTTTGTGAAGTAACTTTCAGTTCCTTTGACTGTTTATTAACTGATTATTTGTTCTTTTGGTATTAAATTTTTTAAGTTCTTTGTATATTCTGGAGATTAATGTTCTATCTGAGCTGTAGGTGGCAAAGAATTTCCCCTATTCTTTGGGCTCTCTCTTCACATTCTTGATTGTTCCTTTTTTTGAAGAAGCTTTCTAGTTTGATTCCATCTCATTTATTGATTCTTGATTTTACTTCTTGTGCTTTAGGTGTCTTATTGAGGAAGTCAGTTCCTAAGCCAACATGATGAAGAATTGGGCCCACTTCTAGTAGGTGCAGAGTCTCTAGTCTAATTCCTAGGTCCTTAATCCACCTCAAGTTGATTTTTGTGCAGGGTGAGAGATAGGGGTTAAATTTCATTCTACTACATATCACATACAGCTTTAATCTTGTTCATTTCCTTCATGGTTAAATGTTTTCACTCCTCTAAATATCTAACTGAAGCCAAATAGTCCTTCTCTGTTGTCCCTAATAATTTCTATATTTTTGTCATTTGAATTGCACTTATGAAAACTACACATCTCATCACTAACACAGCATTTTCACTTTTCTATTTTCAGGATATCCAAATGAAATGACAAATACAAAATATAATAAAATATTGAAATAATTGGCAAACTCTACTATACAATGATGTCAGTGCTTATGGAAACTCAATTCTCACTTAGTAGGTAACATGACCATTTGTCAAAATAGTTGTTCACTACCTGAGGTACAAAGTCCAGATGAAGTGCATGGTCAAGGTATGTGGGTGAAAGGTAGCAATTATACAAATATCAAACATGACAAAACTTGTGGATAATTAATATTTGAATATTTGAAGTTTGCTGTGAATTACAAGTATGGGACCATCGCTGGTGGCCTAATATGAAGAGCTGAAAGAGGGAAGCTACAAAAATCAAACACAACAAAAGTAAAATTCTATCCATGTAGGATCTTTTTGCAGAGACAATTTCCCTGGCTCAGGCCTGACCTGTCCTTGAGCATAGTTCCAATAATGGATTTTTAAAGAAAACATTCTGTAATATCAAGGCATTGTTACTCTTATTATTTACTTAGCTTGAACTTGAAAGTACATTGAAGAGATTTCTGTTCAATATCCTCCATTTAAAAACAGAGAAGTGTCTGATGTATGCTAGAAAGAGCTCTGTCAAAAATATTCTTTCATTAATGAGCTTGGTCACTTAAAAAGGTCAATTCCACTTATAAAGAAAATTCATGTAGGCAAGAGAAGAAAAGGTAGGGTAAGGAGTTATTTCTAGAAGGCCTGTCACAATTTCTGCATAGAGGCTTCTTTTTAACAAGGTATTCTATACCTCAGATGTCTTAGAAATAGGGAGTCTAGCAAAAAGGAACATGAGTTGAGGGAACTCACGTAGCAAAATGTGAGCAGATTCTGTCCATTTCTTCCCAACTCACTTCCGAGTGATATTGAACTGGGCCATGGCGTGAGTGTTTACATCACAGAAAATAGCAAATGATATACAACGGGCCCTCCTCCCTCACCAGGGAACAGTTAAAAATTTCTAGCACATCTCCAACTAGGACTTCTGTGTATCTTTTTTTTTCTTTTGAGGTACTGGGAATTGAATCCAGGGGTACTCTACCACTAAGCTACACCTCCAATCCTTTGTTTTTCATTTTGAGACAGTGTTTCGCTAAGTCTCAGAGGCTGGTCTTGAACTTGTGATCCTCCTGCCTAGGTCTCCTGAGCTGCTGGGGTATTATAGGCTTGTGCCACCATGTATATCTGTTTCTAATCTTAGCTCACTTGATGACTCTTTTAAAATAAACGTTTTCATTATGGAAAATTTCAAATATGTGAACAGAAGTAAGCAGAGTAGCCTAGTAAACTTCTAGGTATCCATCACCTCATTTTAATAATTATCGATTCACAAATAATACTATTTCATCTTAACCCCACCAACTTCTCCTTCCCCCAGATTATATTAAAACATACCCCAGGCATCATCTCATTTCAGCTCTAAGATAAAGATTTTTTAAAAGCCCTAACTATAGGTCCTTATCACTCTACAAGCATAACAATAATTTTTAATATTGAAAAATCCATTCAACATTCATATTTTCAAGTATCTCAAAAATGTCAGTTTTTTAAAGAAGTTTTATATTTGAGAATTCAAAATAGTGTCCACACATTGTGATTAGTTACATGTCTTTTAAGTGTCATAATTTATGGGTTCTTCCTTCTATACCTCTTCCTCCACCGCCCTCCCCCCCTTTTTTTCTTAACCTCCCTTGCCTTTCTTTGTTGAGGAAACCAGTTTGTTTGTCCTGCAGAGGTTCCACAGTCAGGACTTTGCTGGTTGTATCCCTGGGTTCTTCTGTTTTCTATATTTTCTATAAATTGGCAGTTGGATCTAGAAGCTTGAAACAGTTCTGTTTAGATTTTTGTGGCAAGGGTTCTTCAGAGGGAGAGCTGTGTGCCTCCCTCAGGAGGCAGTGATAGTAAACTGCCTGGCCTCCTGTGTCGTTAACTGAAATTGATATGCATTTATTTTGTTCCTAGTATCTTAAAAAAAAATCATCGTTTAATGTTTCCCATGTTCCAAAACACTAACCTTTTTATTCAAAGAGTATGCTCAATTTTGAGATGTGCCAGATGATTCATAAAAAAAGATTTCTGCAACTTCAGTAAATAGCCAACACTTATGAGAATTTCAGTCCCCAGGACTGAAAAAAATAAATAGATAAAACTTATGAGAAGCATTTTGTTATAAAAGAGGGCCAGACATTACATGAGAACACAGGGGAATAAACCTGAATTCATTTGACCTGTTTTGTGGTTAACACTGCATTTGGTAGCAAATCTTAAGTACAACAACAAATCCCTCAACTTAGATATTGAAAGGATATTGTTATCTTAGATATAAGGGATATTATTTACATATTCCCTATTATTATTGGGATATTATTACATATTCACAATTATTATTGGTGAGAATGTGTAAATAAAATTCATTTTTGGCAGAAAATCTGAAGTCACTCTTGTTTGAAATGCCATTCTAATTTCTAGTTGGGCTCTAGCAATGACTTATCTTTCATGAGAAGGGGCCATTATTCTTCCTCCATCTCCTTTGACATTGCCCTTACACCAGGTATTGACCTGCCCCAGGTATTGACCTTCACCAGGTGTTGGCCAACTTGCCCGCTTGGCACCATGGTTCTGAATGCTGTGTATCCTTATACCTATAGTCAGAAAATTCTGTCCTTGGATTTGAAATTTATGGATGGATAACATCAACTTCAATTTCAAAGCTTGATGATATTCCTATTATCTCACACATTTGTTCTTTAAGCAAAAGATATAATTTATGATAGTTGCAATTTAATCAATATCATAAATATCTAGCAAATAGTAAAAAGCCTATTTTTACTGTTGGTAGTATCATCATTTATCTTTCTGGAGTTTCTGTGTATATGTGTGACCAGTTTTTAAAAATGCTTTTTCCTCGATCTCATTAATCTGCTTATTTTAAAGAACTGCAACTACAGTCAGATCTTTTAAGTTCCCTGAGACCAGATACCATTTACACAACCCTTCTAAAGATCCACAGACCTCAGATGAATAAGTCTTATGTACTAAAAGGAAAGATATTTCAGCTTTGTAAAGTCATTTCTGACACAGAATAAATGCTCAAGAAATATTTATTGATTGCAAACAATTTAGAATCTTATCGATTTCTTGATAGAACCTTTGGAACCACTATGGCTGCAGAAGTGTCATAATGGACGTTTGGTCTTCAAGCAAACAATCCCCTCTGTCTCTCTTTTCACCAACTCCTGCCCACCCTCCCCTCCCCTGATGCTACCAATCTCCATTCTATCTTTCTTTCTTAATAAAAGATACGCACTTAGGGAGACAGAAAAACCCCCGAGGACTAAACGTGATTGGAGTTCGTTCCCACCCCTCCAGTCAGCTTGGTGTTTTGTTAAATGTTACTACTTTTCACTTTGAAAAAGGTTTAGCCAACAGTATTCAATCTGCTTTCCACCAGGTAAAACTCGCCCTCCTCTTAACCTTTAGGTCATTGCAATCATGTTATTTCTCTCATAATGCTGGAAGTAATGGGGTAGGCAGGAAGTGAAAGTAGAAGTTCTATAGCTCTGCCCGCCTGGCTTTTGTTTGCTTGTCTCTAACTACCTTAAACTACTTCCTTCTTATCTTTATAACAATAGGACAAAATGGTTCCTTCTAAATGATCCCAAAGCCAGCCAGACTTCCATAACCTATTATTATGACCTTTCTCTCATCAGTAATTGTTCTGCAATTTGTGCCTAAAGAAACCTCATGGTCTGCAATGCCCACATAAGGTGTGGTGAAAGTAGCCTGGGGGATCGCTCTGCGGAAGATCACTTACCAGGATCTTACAGGTCACCTCCATGCCAGAGGCTTAAAATACTTTCAAATATCTGAATAGCGGAATGATGCGTGCATTGTTAAAACAACCCTTTAATTTCATTTAATGGGGATCTCGTTTATGTCCTTCTGGTCTCAGCTTTGTGTCTATTATGAAAGTGTCTTTTGGGTGAGAAAGCCAAGTAGAGGCCTTATGTATGTTTGGAAGAACATGAGAAACGGGCATTCAAAAAATAAACAAAAGAAGAAGAAGAAGAAGAAAAATGAAAGAGGAGGAGAAGGTGGAAGAGGAAACACCACATGGAAACACATGCTGGCATTCGTCAGTTGATTGTAAATCCCCGCTGTCATTTGCCCAATGCAGAGCAGGCACCATTGGGCAGCAGATAGAGCAGTCAGGAGACCCATGTGCAGGAAGACTATTTCTGCTCTCCTTGGAGGGCCTCTTTTGTGCTGCTCTCTTCTCATAGACCCCTTACCTTGCCATTGCCTCCTCTCACAGTCAGAAGCTAGTAATCGTTATGCCTGGAGTAGTTTTATGAGCCTGATTGACATTCCATAAATATTCATTAATGATGGTGCTACAGTGTGTGTTTTGCACTGTTGGCTTTTCTTGGGTCACAATCCCTTAGCCTGGAGTCTAGTGACCTTAAAGAGAAGCGCACTGGTAATGCTGGAAGGCCAAAGAAGAACTGCTTTTGGTTTCCAGATGTTGAACACTTAGGGCAATCCTGACACAGTAGTGAAAAACATTTGAAAAGCATTTGGTGGGAGAAGATTACGAAGCGGCTGGGTGAATTCGTATGGAGTCCCCTAAGGTCAGTTCCTCCTAGGACACCATGTATTCTGACACTACTCCTCATTCCCCAATGTTCTTTGCAAAGTCCTCTTAATTCATTCTATTTAATTCTGCTGCTTATGGTTCTGTGACCTCCCAGTCAGTGAAAATGGCAAAAGAAGGGAGCAAATTCTCTGAGTATCTAGAGGTGTCTCCTAGTCACTGCTAAAGTAGATCAACTAGTGGTCTTTCCATATTTTAGTTATTTTAACTCTATCCTTTGCACCTGTCTCTCTCTCTCACACACACACACACACACACACACACACACCACTGCACATAATGTATTAGTCTTGCATCAGGCAATCAACAGACCAAAAGGTCTTCAGACTTAAGGGCAAGACAACATAATGTAGTGGAAAGAGAATAGGTCATAATGGTGATGAGAATCAGGAGATAAATGAGATAAATTTGTTAGGTCCAAAATAAATAATGCTTGCTTTCTTGAAACTCAGGAGTTACTTATGTTATACCAATAATCAGAGAGAGGGAGGGAGGGAGGCAGCTGGCAGGGGCAGTCTGTCTTGCTCTGATTCCGGCTAGTTTTATATTGGCTTTCCTGTGTTCCTTTCAAGAGGTTGGAAGCTAAAATCCCATCTCCTACAAACTGGGTTTGTCTATGCTGGGTGCATTTTATCTGCAAAGGTAATTTTTTAAAGTGGCTTCTCAGAGGTCTTTGGATAGTTGCAAGTGCTTTACTTAAGAATTTCCCATCTGTAAATGTTCATGGACAGGACCGAAGCCATGCTTCAGATGTGTGGGTTTCAACTCAGATGGCATTAAGGGCCTTGTGAAAGCAGAACATATAGTCTATGATTCATAATGTTTGTGCAGAGCTTTGAAATATTCTGTTGGAATGATCCACTCTGTTATACCCAACCAAATGCAAGAACAGCGATATTGTGGAGAGCACTTAAAAGAAAAGGTGAAAGAAAAGTTTTGAAAATAAAATGGAGCTAGTCAAACAATTCAAAGTGGGGCATAAGTGGTGATTATTGCACATAGACATGGGATGAAGCTTTGTCTAAATGAATCAAATCAAGTGAATCACCTAAACCACAGTACTAACATAGGCAGAGAGAGTAATTACCTGTGTGTGTATTGGGGGAGAAGGGGAGGAATCTTTTGAGAGGGTGCCTAGGCAGTAGGTTTCAAATCTTTCTGAACAATAAGAAATTGTTATCTCTGGCTTCTGTATATTTATACTAATTCACTATACATAACACACATATCCAACTATCATTAGCTAATATCTCAGGGCAAAATTATCTATTAATAAAAGTACATGTAAATTTGTATATCAAAAAATCCTTTCACTTATTATTTTTAGGGGGGGAATGTCTTGCTGGATATGAAAAGATCATTAAGTTTTTTCTTTGTAATGTGGTCTACAAAGAGTAGAAGTATCTCTGCCTTTTATTGTTTATATATGTTTTCACAATTCATATTCTCTATGGGCTACAGCACCTATACAGAAAAATTTTAAAAAGTCATGTGTTCATTTTGAGAGGAATATTAGCTGAAACTAGAAAAATATAGTCTGGAAAAATATAGTCTGGAATTTTGTACTAAATTCTTAGTACAAAACTAAGAATATACACCACAGTAAGTTGCAGTGTGCCAAAAGGAGGAAAGATAAAAGAGTGCTACTATCTGTCTCACCATACTGTGGGTTGTCCCCTCTTCTTTCAGTACATGTGGACCCAGTAAGAAGGCAAGTGCCAATTACTATATTAAAGATTTGATAATATTAATTCCTTTTAATTTTCAAAATAAAATATTTGTGATCAAAATTTCTAATAATCTCTTTGTATACCCCAATGGGTCATCTTTTGCACCTGAAGAGGTATGCACATCTCATCTTGGAAACTTTTAGCCTAGAAGATTAGCTGTAGGAGCACTCTCCAATACCTTCAACCCCTCCCTTCCCTCTTTTCCCATTCTATGGTGATAAAACGCATGCCCAGCAGAGCGTGCCTCATTGGTTGTAACCTTGGGGCCGTGATTGGTCCGAAGACCTTATATAAGCTTCTGTACTTCCTGGATTAAACGGGTTTTGCATCTCCCTCTGGCAGAGCAGACTTACCTACCCCGGAGTCTTGGTGGAGTGACTCCGTGGACCGTCACCCCTAACCTCGTCCCATAAGACCCCACTTCGTCTTCCTCGAAGACCCCTTTTCATCTCCTGGGACCCCTCGTCCTGTGAGACCCTACTTCATCTTCCCCGAAGACCCTTTTTTGTCTCCCGGGACCCCAAGAATCTCGTCCTGTGAGACCCCACTTCATCTTCCTCGAAGACCCCTTTTCGTCTCTCAGGACTCCAACTCATCAAGGAGACCCAGGAGGCACGACTTCAAACAATAATTAGCATTAGTGTCAGACATCTATTATGTTAATATTAATTCTGAAGAAGACTAAGTTTGTTCAAAAAAATTAAAGACTGAAATGGTGATAAAACTTTTCCTGAGGCTTTATTCAAGAGGTTCAAAGCTTGTTTGAATTTGGACAACATCAAAGTATTCAAATACTGAATAATAAAGTCACTATAGGATTCCCTATAACACAAACTGGGAAGTCATGACACTTGCCTTAATATAGTTAGATTAAAAATTTAAGCACAAATCAAGAAAGAAAAACTTGAGATTGAACTTATTTATTTTTATTTTTATGCAGTGCTGGGAATTAAACCCTTGCACGTGCTAGGTAAGACCTCTATCCTGAGCTACACTCAGTCCATGTGATTAATTTGCAAGTATTGAAAGAGATTTCATCTCCTACTTGGTGGAAAGTTAACATTTCTTCCATTTGTAACAGTGTGGTCAATCAGAGACCCTGACTAACTCTCCTGCTAAAACACTCTGACAAATACTTAAAGAAACTTTTAAAGGTGCTTATTAGCTGGCAAGAAGATATAGTTTTCTGAGGTCAAATACTGTGAAAGCAGGAACCCAGAGAGGCAAGCTAAGCACACTTAAGTGAGTTCACACACTTCCCTGAAGCTGATTGAACCCTCTGACCTGAGCTTCAGTGTTCACACTGTTGACAGGAAGGAAAACACTGGACTTACTCAAAACTTCAAGGAGCTATAACCCTGAAGGAGGGGTGAAAAGGAAAACTCGACTTCACAAGGGAAGTAGGAAAAATGGTCTCCTTCAAGTTTTGGTAGTGGAAAGAGGATAAAAATATTTCTTGAGTATTCTTGGTCACCAAGTGTTCCTTATCTAGATTTGCAGGCCCAGAAAATACGTTTTGGGTGAGTGGAACAGCTAAATCCAAGCTTTAAGGGGTTCTAGGCAAGCCCTGCCTGTGTGTCTGGGACAAGCAAACACAGATTTCTGGAGATACGTGCTTAAATCCCAGACCCAAGTAATGCACATAGATTGAACTTCCAGTAAACATGAGCTCATAGAAAAATAAGTCAATTAATACCATGAAAACAAGATGTAGATAAGTAAAGATTTAATTTTAATTGAAAATATTTGTATTCACATAATTTTATTTCACAAATTGTGAAATGTGTGTTTTATATATTTAAAGGCCTAAAGGAAGAGAAAATATTCAAGCACAAGGAGCAACAAACTAAAAACTTTCCTGATAGATTTGAAAAGAAATAGATTGACAGACGATAAGCTCAATGGATGAAGTTAGCCCACAAGACACGGGGAGGACTGAAGAAGGATCTGGAAAGCAGAAATTCTGTACAATGCAGCAGAGAGAGGAAAAATAATAATGAGTAGTTACAAAAGAGGTACCTAGAACTTTGGAAGAAGAGAGAGAGAGAGAATGAGTGGTAAGGCAATAGATGAAGAAATAAATAATGGCTGGAAATTTCTAGAAACTATGAGTAATACATCTCATAGATATGGAAATTCCAAAGAATCATCAGATTAAAAATTACAAAGTAATTCTTCTCTAGACCCATTTAGTGAAATTTCAGAACAATGAAGAAACAAAAAGAATCTTAAAAGCAGCTAGAGACAAAAGCAGGGTTACCCACATAGGCATAGCAATTAGACTCACAGCCAACTTCTCAGAGGCAACAATGGAAGCAACAGAACAATGGGATGATTCTACCAAGGTCTGGAGAAAACCTAGAATTTTATACTCTATGAAAATAGTTTCCAGAAACAAGAATGAAGAAAAAAAAATCAAGCCAATGCATATTCAATGAATTTGACATTCCAAAGAGCACACCTCGATCAGGAAGAGAATTGTATCCCTGGTGAGAAAATGGAGATGCAGAAGGAAAAAATTTTGTTTAAGTGGTAAGTAATAAATAAATTTAAGCAGAGATTGACTATATGAAATAATAATGATAAAATTTATGAAGTTAAAAAGTACAAGTAAAACAGGACAAAAAGGATGAAAAAATTGGAAAGAGGTTACTGGAGTTAGCAGTGTTCTATGGTTTACATGGTTGTATAGTTTAAGGGAAGGATGGTTATTAACTGTCAGCTTCAATGAAAGTAAGAATGTATGTCTAATTTGCTAGGACAATCTTTGAAGGAGCAGAAACAAAGTATGCAACATTCAAATTAGTGGAGGGGAGAAAGGAAAGAAAAAAGTTACCCCCCCCCCAATCAAGAAAGGATAAAAAGAAGAAAGTTAAAATGCACAAAGAATATGATAGAAATATATCCAAATAGATCAGCAATATGAACTGAATATGCCATTCTAAAAATTGTCAGATTTGATTTTTTAAAATTCCCAACTGCATGCTGTTTATAAAGCCCTTTTCCACCTATGGATACTGCAAAATTTGATAAAGCAACTGAAAATGAAGCTCCCTGCCAACATTGGCCAAAAATAAGCAGGCGAAATGTAGCAATACACGAAAAATGGACTTTGAGGCAAAGGAAAACGGCAATTTGAGACAAAGACAAAAACCTCATTATGTTAAAATGCTCAATTAATGAGGAATATACAGCATTTTAAAACTTGAATACATCTAACATTATGTCCTCAAAAGTAACAACTGATAAAACTGCAACAATGTATGAATAAATTTTCTGTAATAGTTGGCAAAACCATGTACTGTTCTAAGCAATTAGATTGAATGGCCCCTTCCCCTCAGAAAAAGTCATGGAAAATTAGAGCCGTGTAAGTAACAAGGCATTCCCAATGCAGAACATCATGCCCAACAAATGGGACATAGACTTTCAATCACATACACACATAATCTCTCTAAGGAAACCAAACTCATTGTTGTTCATGGAACTAGTTTGTTAAGTTCTAAGGATCCATATCATAAAGAGTATATTCTTTTGGTAAAATGAAATCAGTGAAGCAATTTAAAAACCAGAAAACTCATATAAGTTTTGGAAGTAAGGAACATACTCTGAAGACTGTCTAGATGAACAAAGAAATGATAAGGAAAATTAGAGAAACTTAGAAGTCAAGAATAAATACAAATACTATACACAATTTTAGTACTTAAAAGGAAATTCATTAAATTGCTCATGTAGAGAAGTTTTAAAAAATTAATGCAATAATACCATTGTGAATAATTGATCAACTTAGGAAGCTTAAAAAAAGGAAACAATAGAGTGAAATAAAAAAAAGTAGAAGAAAATAAATTAGGGATAAGAACAGAAATTTAATAGACTTGAAAGCAAAGTGGAGAGGTCCAATAAAAACTACTTGGAAAATAGATCAAGAAAAAAGAGGAAGACACTGTCAGAAATGAAAAACAACATGAAAAATGAATAAGGGAAAAATTACAGTTTCTTCAGAAATTTAAACAGGAAGAGACCACTATAAAATTTTTTGCTAATTAATTTGAAAATTTATTTGAAATGGATAACTTTTCAAGGATAATATAATTTCTGTGATTAAAAAAGAGGGATAACCTGAGTAATCCAACAATGATTGAAGAAATGGAATCAATAATTAAAACCTTTCCACAAAGGAAATATAGTTCTGGATAGTTTTACTGGAGAATTCTATGAAAGATTATAAGAAACATGTAAAGTCAATCATAGGCAAATTCCTCTGGAGTAAGAACAATCAGGAACATTTGTCAATTCATTTCATGAAACTAACAAATTTATACTAAGAAGGAAAATCATAGGCCAAACTGACTCAGAAACAGAGGCAAAAATCTTAAAACAAGGGATCCAATGATATGAAAAGACAATGTATTCTGATCAAGTTTGTTTTATCCTGGAAATTTAAGGTTGATTTGACATTATGTTAATTAGTATAATTCACCACATTAACAAATTAAAGAGAAAATTATATGACTGTCTCAATAGATGCAGAAAAATATTTTATAAAATTTGTAATAAAATTTCTCACCATGTTAGAGAGAGAAAAAGAACTTTTCTTAACTTAAAAAGAAAAAAAATTCTACAAAAGTCCTACAGAAACCATCACATTAAAAGAATTCTCTTTAACATGAAGAATGATAGAAAAGGCTCTGGATATCATCAATTCTATTTAAATGATAGTGAAGGTTAAATATTACTGTGTGATAAGGTAAATAACATATAGAAATGGCAGGATAGAAACAGAACTGTTCTTATTTGCAAATGACAAAAGTTTCTCATAGAAAACCCAATAGAATCTACAGATAAATTGGAAAATTAGATTAGACACGATCTACAGAAAATCACACATTTCTATAAACAAGCAGCAAATAGTTATAAAAATATAACTTACATGTATAATTTACAGTAACAGCAGAAAACACAGACTAATAGCTCTGATGTGCCAGATGTTTACAAAGAGAAAGAATGTGATTCAAAGACATGGAGAAAGGCACTAAACTTTACATATCGACGATTCCAAGTTTCAAAGACATCATTTTTCTCTGAATTGATTTATAATTTCTGATTTGTAGAAATTCTGATATAAACCCAACTTTTTTTTAAATTTAAATTTAAACTGATTTTTAAAATTCGGTAGAGGAGCAGAGGTCAAGAATATCCATGATGTTCTGGAGAAAAGAATAAGGTAAGATCACCCCTACCTGAGTTCTACAACTTTTAAAAAAGTTACAGCAATTCAGAAGGCATGGTATTGACACAGCATCGGACAGATACACCAATGTACAGAATAGAGATCCCAGAGAAAAAGAAAAATATATGCATGGATACTTGATTTGTGATAAAATTTATGTGACAGCTCAATGGAGGGACAATGAACATTTTAATATATGATGTTGTGACAGTTTACATGGGACCAAGTTAAATTGTGTCCCACTTCACATGTACACAAAATAAATTGCAAACATATTTAAATGTGAAGAAAAACTTTTAGAAGAAAATATAGTAGGATATCTTATATATCTATATTTCTGGCCTGAGAACAGGGAAATATACATTTTTTTTTAAATGAGGCAGAAGCCAATTAACACAAAAAAGAGATTCAACTATATGAAAATTAAGCCCACTCTGTTCATTAAAAAGCACATGTAAAGCAAAAAAATAAGCCATAAAGAGAGAAAGAATATTAGTAATTGACAAATTATGATTGACAAAGGATTAATAGTACAAAAGCATAAAACTGAAAATAACAAGTAAGGCAGACACCACAGTATGAAAATCAGCAGAAAAGCTGAAGAAGTTCCTCATAGGAGTGGAAACAGAAATGACCTATCAACACTTGAAAAGATGCTCAAACCTCTTACTAAAAAGAAACAACTCTACTGTCAGGTGTGTCTCAAAAGAACAAATTAAAAAGGAAAGAACAATTAATACCACAAACCTCCATGTGCTCCTAATTAGATTCACTGAATGTAATCCCAGCACTTTGGGAGGCTGAGACCGGAGAATCACGAGTTCAAAGCCAGCCTCAGCAATGGTGGCGAGGTGCTAAGCAACTCAGTGAGACCCTGTCTCTACATAAAACACAAAATAGGGCTGGGGATGTGGCTCAGTGGTGGAGTATTCTGAGTTTAATCCTCGGTACCAAAAAAAAAGGTGGGGGGGAAATCTGGCAATTAAGGCTTACTTAGCAAGGATCCGCTGCCTCAGAACTCCAGAACTCTATTGGTGGAAACCCCAACTGTTACGACTATTTGGAAAAACACATTGCGTTTTCTAATAAAATTAAAGAGGTGCATGCTCTGGAACGCTCTCCCCAATATTCTCATGGCTTGTGCTCCATCTTCACTTCTGTTCATGTGTCACCCGATTGCCACTTTGCTCTTCTTAGCCCCACTATTTAGAACTGGAAACTGTCCGAACACTTCCTATCGCCTCTCACTGCTACATTTTTCTCCATATACTTATCACTTTATAACTGATATAATTGGCATATTTATTTTATTATCCATTCACACTCACTGGAATGTAAACACATATAGATGGAGACTTTTGCCTATTGTTTTTTTTTTTTTTCCATATATGTGAGTTTGAGTTCAAAACAGAGCCTGACACACAAGAAGAACTTGCAAAATGAGATATCTTACCCTGGGTACAATCCTACCCAAGGCTCACATCCTAGAGCCACTCAGAACAGGGGATGCGTACCAGGATGCGTACCAGTATAATGTACAGTGGGAAAAAAATCAGAAACACAACAAAACGATAAAAACACAGCTTTAGTTTTACATCAGCAGAAGACTGGATAACACACTGTAGAGCATTCACGGAGGGCAACGTCATATGGCAATTGAGACAAATATCTGTAGCATGAATGTTGAGCTAAAAAAAAAAAAATCAAAAGCCCCTCAAGTTTTGCCAAAACACAAACACAGACAGCATGGATCCATCTATTTAAATGCAAAAAAAATTAAAGTGGACAACATTATTTAGGGCTAAAAGACAAACAAGGTGTCATAAGCATGGAATTGAGTGAGATTCATTTGGAGTGGGAAGGAGGGCACACAGAGGCGTGGGAAGGCATACACTTCAGTTCCAGTGACCTCTTACTAGTGCATCAGAGCCTGTGAGCTTCTACCAGACTTGGTTAAGCTCAAGTTTTTTAAAAGTGGATTTCAGTCCCAGGTCTTACAATGTGTTGGAAGCAGACTTGTATCTGAACTGTGTGAATATTCCTGTTGAACTGAATAGTCTTTAATAAGCAGTGCGGCTATTTGACTTCTTTGGTGGTCCCTCACATCTCCAAACTCTCAGGAATTGCTGCGCTTTGGGTTTAGAAAACCTGAAAGATTGAAGCTTCCGCTCTGATACTAACCAGTTACTGCCACGTTGGTAGGAGGCCTATAAAGATGATCTATTAAATCTTACTGCGATCTCACTATGCGATCTCACTATGAGATAGTACTATTGTGTCCATTTTACAAATAAAGCAACTGAGACTTAGAGAAATCGAGCATCTAGCTCAGTATCCATAGCTGGTAAATTCTAGAACCAAGACTCCCACCAGGTCTGTCTGACTTCAGACGTATGCTTCTTGTTGTTGTTATCA
>PVHX01008967.1:0-79649 GCA_004024805.1 Geosciurus inauris | reverse complement strand
GAAGCACCGTCTTAGCAGTAGGCTCATGTGGGCCCCTGCGGTGCCTGTGCAGGAGGGACCGCAAGGTGTGTGACATTGTGTGACAAGAGAATGTTTCCCCCTGCTGAGCCCAAGTTGAGTGAACCTCAGGGAGGTAGCAAAAGGCATCCTTGGGGCATGGAGCTCAGTTACCAGGACAGTGACAGGGGCTGTCTGTCCCCAGCTCAGTGCAAGCGCCTGGAGGGCGGGCTGGACAAGCTGAAGGAGGCCACCATCCAGCTGGACGAGCTGAACCAGAAGCTGGCCGAGCAGAGGATTGTGCTGGCCGAAAAGTCTGCGGCCTGCGAGGCCCTGCTGGAGGAGATCTCCACCAACACGGCTATAGGCAAGCACAGGGCCAGCCCAGGGACAGGCCTGTCCGCACAGGGCAGGGCTCCCCCAGACGTGCCCCGGAGACTGCCTGCTTGTAGGCGGTCCCCAGTGTGCCGCAGCTTGGAGATCACCAGCCCAGGCTGCCACCATCACCATGTGACCTTCCTCCTGGTGTGTCTGCATGTGGCTTAAATTTAAAAAAAAAGTTTTGACACATGATGATTGTAAGTATTTGTGAGGATATGGTGGTAATTCAATACACATGTAGAATGTGAAGCCTGAACGTCCTGAAGGACACCAGTCACCTGGGCCTCCCTCGCTAGCCCACAGTAACTCATCTTAACTAATCACATTATTTCCAAATGAGGTCTCCTGGGGGTCCCATAGACCTGACTTTTAGGGGGACACTGTTTACCCCACTGTACCTCCTCTGGGCCAGGCCCATTGGGACTGGGTTTCCAGGCCTGGGGAGGCGCCTGCATCCTGGAGGCAGCAGACAGTGAACGCATTGGTGATTGGATGAAGGTTCCAACTGTGGTTGGTGTTGGGAGGCCAGCAGTCAGCATGAGATGGCAGAGGGCTAGTCCCCCTAGAGGGGGCAGCTAGTGGCCTGGATCTGAGTGAACATAACAGAGCGAGAGAGGTGTCAGGCAGCCCCGTGTCCTCAGCCAACACTGCCCAGGCGGGGCAGGTGTGTGACCTGCCATGGCGCACAGTGGGCGGGCTTGGGGAGGGCCAGCAGGAGGAAGTGGAGTCGGAGGAGCCACTAGGTGTCCACCGGAGGCTGCCACATTGGCCAGAGCTCCCTTGAGCCTCATGTGGCCCAGAACTGGTCCGTGGGGCCCGCACCTTGCAAGGCCCAGGGACAGAACTCGTGGCTGCCCTGGCCCAGCTGCTCACTGGCCTCACTGCCCTGCAGCGGAGGAGAAGAAGAAGCTGGCAGAGGAGAAGGCCATGGAGATAGAGGAGCAGAATAAGATCATCGCCGTGGAGAAGGCAGAGGCCGAGACCGCCCTTGAAGAGGTCATGCCCATCCTGGAGGCCGCCAAGCTGGAGCTGCAGAAGCTGGACAAGTCAGATGTGACTGAGATCAGGTAACGTGCAGCATCCTCAGGCACGCCGCGGCTGCCCCCTTGGCTTCTGCTGGTGCCCACGCCAGGTGCCAGTTGCCGTGCTAAGCACTCTGCACCGGACACTGTCACTGCCTGCATTATACAGAAGGGAGGGCCAGGGAGGTGAGGTGGCTTGCCCCTGGCCCCCAGCCCTAGGAAGCCGTGCCTGCTGGCCTTGAACACAGGCCAGCTCACCCAGGGAGGCTGGGCTCCAGGAGGGCTGCAGGGAGGGAGGGATGGAATGGTGTCCCTCGGTCCTCTACAAAAGCAAGCGTCTGCTCTAAACAGTGGGTGCCAGCACCCTGCTGACACAGTCAACAGAGATGTGCAGCAGGCCAAGGCCTTGCCTCCACCCGGATCCATTTCTACAAAGAAGCGGTGTGGGGCCCCAGACACTGGGAACACTGCTGTCACCTGCTGTCAGGAGGGGTGACCTGAGGGATGGGCAGGCGAGTGTCCCCCGAGTGGTCTGGTCTCTGCAGGGCCGTTCATGGCTTTGGCTGGTAAGTTAGAAGCTCCAGAGGATCAGGCCCTGGCTGCCCGCCATGATCACCCAGAGAGGCTCCTGCTTCCGGGCAGATAGTTGGTGCTCCACTGTGTTCCTGATCCTGTGCGGCTCCTGTGTTCCCTGTGCCCTGTGTTTCTTGTGTGGATTGATCAGCTGTCCTGAAGGAAGGCTGGGCCCTTGTCATGTATGTGAATTTGAACCCAGAACTCAGTCCCTGCAGGTCAGGGGACCCGAGGGACACTGGAGTTGCTGCTGTGTGACCAGGAAGTCATCTCTTCAGTGTTCTGCAGAGTGTGGTGCTGACAAAGCCATCAGGGCGGGTGTTATAAATGTCCATGTGGTGTACTGGACATTCAGACAGAGGTGCCAGGACAAGGTGGAGCTGCGCACTAGGCCAGGTGGTAGGAGGGACAGTCAGTTGCATTTTCAAGGAAAATCCCCCTCTGCTGGCTCGGCAGTTTGGGGCGTAGAGAGCTGGGAAGGATTGCTGACGGGGATTTGGAGAAGAGGGGCTGGGAGGCCCCGTCCCCCTGAACGAGGGTAGCTGGAGGGAGTCCCTGGGATCACACGGGGAACTTGATGTGTCCCTTGAGTTAGGCGTCATGCTTGAGAAAGCTTAAAGTGGCCGATGTCCTAAAAGGAGGGACGTTTTAAAATGCCATCGAGGGTTGGAGCTGCTCCGTGGTGGAGCGCTTGCCTGGCACACGTCCGTCCCCAGCACTGCAAAACCAATAAAAACCATTAGAGCCAGGAACACGGCCCTGTGTGGAGCTGACCCTGGTCAGCTCCATGACCTTCCGCTCATCCTTGCGTGGTGACCTGTGGCTCCTCATCCAGCCTGTCTGTGCTGGCTTCCTCACCTGCAAGGCCTGGGTGATGATGACCGTCCGCTCCAAGTCAGGGTGATGAGGATCCATGGCGCTGGGGTGGGAAGAGCCCTCGGACCCCAGGCTAGGCACAGTGCCAGCAGAGCTTCAGCCACTGTCCTGTTCCAACGTCACTGTGGCGTGCCGCAGTCCAGCCCCCACAGCTCTTCCGCCCTGGCTTTGGAGTCCAAGGGTCCGAGAGGGAGAGGGGACAAACGGTGGCACACCATTCATAGTTTTCTGCTTGCGTTGTGGAGGTGGTCTGCAGGTCCGTATGTGGGGAGCCTCCCTGGTATTTTAAAACCTCACCTCCGCCATGCAGCCAGGCGCTGTCTGCTCAGCCAGGCGCTGTGGCTGTGGCTTCAGTTCTCCAGTTCCTTCCTGTGCGGCAGTGTGGCCCAGAGCAAACTGGCCGTGCTTCCTGGTGCCCCTGGGCAAGTCCCCCACAGGATGCATTTCTGGACATGGTGCTGGGTCCAAGGCTGTGTGTGTTTACAATGCCCCCTGGTTGCCTGATGGGGAGACCAGCACTCACCAGCCAGCCCCAGGCCTGTTTCCTCCATCAGCCTCACCAGCAGAGGGCACCGTTGACATTTGCATCTCTGCCGCTTTTGTAGATGGGAAGTGGCGTCTGGGTCATTTTAACTGGCATTTCTCTCCTTGTGAGTGAGGTGGCCTTTTTTTGTTTTCATTGTGAAAAATCTGCCTCGAGACTCACGTGCTTGCTTTTCTGTGCACGGCCTTGGGTTCGATTTGTTCACCTGTGAGGTTGTGTTGTGTGTTGCTTTTGTCTTCTGAATCATTTCTGAGGGCTTTTCTTTCTCCTCTTTGCTGTGGGGGAGATGCAGCCCAGGGCCTCACAAGCTAGGCAGTGCTCTGCCCCTGGGCTACACCCGCAGCCCTCCAAGGGCGATTTATGTAACAGGGATTCCCTCTCCACTCCATAAAATGAGTTGCAGATTTCTTCCTAGTTTGTTGTTGGCTATTTGACTTTGTTATTGGGGTTTGTGTGTGTGTTTGTTTTTGCTGTGTATGTAGCATTATTCTACATCATGGCTTTTAGATATCTTGTCATGGTTAAAATGCCTTGCCATTGTGAGAGGGTGACACAAAGTACAGTTCCGTTCTGTGCTTTTATGGTTCAATTTTTTTCATTAAAACATTTTTTTGATCTATTTGAGATTTTTTTGCTGGGGTCCCATGGGAGTCTGAATCCAGTGCCCCCCATTCCCCACCACGACTACAGTCTGGCTTCTGTTAGGTTGTTGGGATGGTAAATGTGATGGGCCAGCACTTACATCTTGACAATTTCATAACCCCTTAATTCCTTGGAGGGCACTTCCAGTCTGTAGTGCTCAATCTCTTTTGTAGAAATAATTAAACGTTAAGCCAGGAAGACGAGGAGTCATGGAGATCAGCAGTGCGTGTCTCTCTGCTGTTGGAGTGTAAAAGGATGCTTTTGTCGCTGGCTTATGATTGTACTTTTTTCCTTCCATTTATTCCATAGTCATTGGATCTGACTCGGGCCACCCTGGTGGCCGTGGGCCAGGCAGCCCTGCCCCGCCGCAGGAGCCTGCAGCCTGTGCTCCTGGCTCCAAGGGGTGCCCTCCTTAGGCGGTGGGAGCTTGGCTCAGGGAAGAGCAGAGGCAGCTGGCGAGCCTGGGGGAGGGTGGAGGGAGGTGGGGAGTGGGGTTTGGAATGGTTCCTTCTCCAGGGGGGGCAGCAATAGTTGTCTCCCCTGCCCCAGGTTTGTTTTTGGAGGAAGAAAGGAACCCAACTCTGATCTGCAGCCTCAGTCTCAGACACCTCGGCTTCCTGGCACCCCAGTGGCGGGCTCCAAGTGTGCCTCCCACAGACTCGGGGTCTGCAGCTGGAAGGGCCTGGTTCCCATCCCCTCTGGCTGGGCCCTGACTTGCCCATGGGTTCAGGACCTGGCCACTTGGTCCTCGGCTCTTCCTTTCTTGGGTCTGGAAACATCTCGCTGGTCCTTCCCTCCCTGGTCACTGGGAGCGGTGGCCCAGCCCTGGAAGAAACCTCTCAGAGACAACTGGCAGCATCCCCTGCTTTAGTAAGCAGAAAACGCCAGCAGAATCGACCCTTTCTCTGGTGACTCAGGGCCATTACTGTAATTGCGGGCTGAGAGCTGGATGCTCGTTTGCCCCTCCCCTGCCCCGCCCTTGCCCTGGCAGGTCCTTCAGCCGTGTGCCCCTCTGTCCTCGCCTGTCTGCAAGGATGGGGTCTCCAGCCTGGTGTCTGGTCGGCTTGTCCCCTCTTGACTCTCCCTCTGTCTGTCCCTCCGTCCCTCACTTCCTTGAGGTGGCCTCCTGGAGCACAAGACCAGAGTCTGGGCTCCCGCCGGGCTGCACCTTGTTTCCCCCTCCTGCTCTCCTCTCCTCTCCCGCGCTCCTGCGTCCCTCTCCTCCCGCTCCGTCTCCTCACGGCTTTGTCTGGAGGTCGGTGCCTTCTGTAGCTGCCTGGTGGCCCAGGCACGTCGGTCACCCTGAGGGCAGCAGGGCCCTGCTGGAGCTTTGCACCAATGCTGATCTGTCTCCTGTTCCTTGAGGCTTCTGGTTCTCTGGGGGACCTGGCACCCAGGGCACCTGGTTCTAGAGAAGCAGGTCATGGTCTAGTCATATCCAGGCCCAGGACGTCAATCGAGGGCCGAAGCCTGGCAGGGCCAGAGGGTGGGCCCGGCACCAGGCCTGGCCGTGAACACGGGGGTGGTCCAGAGAGCACAGCCTGTTTCTTGCCTGGTAAATGGGGCAATGCTGGTGATGACGACAGTAGTGACGCACCCACCACTTACCTGAGGAGCCACAGGGGGTATAATTAAAAGGCAGATCCCCAGACTCTGCCCTGACCTACGGACCCGGCCGTTCTGGGCAGCCTGTGTTGGTTTTTTAATGCCGGTCTCCACCCCCATGATTCTGAGGCCCACCCAGGTTCCAGGAGCCTGATCCAACCTGACGGGGGCCTGTCCTACGCAGGAGCCCACATGTGCGGGGACCTGGTGTCCTTGGCTTCTGCAGATTCATTCCTGGAGTGAGCGCGGGGACCAGACCCAGCCCTGGCCCCATGGGACCCACACATGCCTCATCCCCCGCCCCCCAGGTCCTTCGCCAAGCCCCCCAAGCAGGTGCAGACGGTGTGTGAGTGCATCCTCATCATGAAGGGATACAAGGAGCTCAACTGGAAGACCGCCAAGGGCATGATGTCCGACCCCAACTTCCTGAGGTCTCTGATGGAGCTGGACTTCGATTCCATTTCCCAGAGCCAGGTTAAAAACATCAAGGGTGAGTGCAGTGGGCGTGCGTGGGGGACGGGCCGAGGGGCGAGAGGCTTACCAGGGGCAGGCCTTCCCTGAGATCAGAGGGTCACCACCGCCCTGCAGGTGGACAGGCGGGCTGACTGTCCCCAGAGGAAAACGGCAGGGAGAGAGGAAGCCGGGGGCCACTGCCTGACTAGGTGGGCAGCGGCTCTGGGTCCCCCTCATAGGAAACAGGATCTCGCTGGCACCTGCCCAGCCTTGTCCTCTGTGTCCCATCAGGGAACATAGTCTAACCTTGACTCCCCCGTGGACCCCTGTGGACTAGGCACAGGGGAGGGGACAGCATCTCCCAGAGCCAGCCCCGAGCCTTTGGTCACAGACACCCAAGTTCCCTTGAGCTGAGTCCTGCCCCTGCGTGGCGCTCGGTCAGGCGGAAGGACAGCTTCTCCAAAAGTGGTCAAGTTCATACCGTCATGGTCCCCCAGAGCCACCGCCAAGTCCTCCTTTCACCCCCTTAAAAGCAAGAGCAGACGAGACACAGACAAGAGCAGCAAAAGTCCAGTCCGGCTGCGCCCTCTGCCTGACCTGGACTGGGTGGCTTCCACTCGTGGAGAGTACCTGGGGTGAGGGTGCAGGCACAGCCCCAGTCAGCTGCCCGTGACGCCGCCGTGTTCAGTTAGGAGGCTCCTCAATGCACTGCTTCCGGGGCTGCTGGGTGTCACCTGGAGACCCTTGGGTCCCACAACGTCACAACAGCAGTGGCCATGCCCCTACTTAAACTCCACATACGTGAGATTCGTTCTTGCCTGTCCCCGATGGTGTCCACTGGGGAGCTGCCTGGGTTCTGCTCCAGGGTCACTGAGGAATAAGGATCCTCATGAACTTCTTTGTCACTGGGCTCGTTTCTGGTTTTGTTTTCCCCAACGCCAAGCTTGCGGGTGGGTGTCTTTGACTTTAGGCCTCTTGAAGACCCTCAATACCACGATCGAGGAAATGGAGGCCGTGAGCAAAGCTGGGCTGGGGATGCTGAAGTTCGTGGAGGCCGTCATGGGGTACTGTGACGTCTTCAGGGAGATCAAGCCCAAGAGAGAAAAGGTAACCGTCCCGTCCCCACCCCATGAGAACAGTCACCGCCGCCAACACCGTCATAGAGTCAGGATTGACGTGGCCGCAGCTTTGCTGGAAAAGATCTGGCGGATTCTGACCTGAAACCTATGAGCATGTCCCCCCAATACGTGGTAACCCTGAAAAACAGCTCGCTCAGACGTCATGGGAGTCCACGTGGCCAAGCTCTGAAAGGTGTCCAGTTACCTGCCAAAAGCGTAGGAGGAGGGTGTTCAGCGTCACTGTCCAGGGCGGAAGCAGAGCTCCTCAGCCTCGGCCCTGTGGACCTTGTGGGAGGGCCAGCCCGCTCTTGAGGTGCCATCTTACACTTTGTGGACGTGTGGTGGTGTCCCTGGCTTTGCTCCCAGGCTGTGACATCCAGAAGTGTCTCTGGACATTGCTGTGTTTCTGGGGATCATATCTCTGTTGAGAACAACTAGGGTGAAGAAAACATGTAGGACCCTGGATACTAAGGGAAGGGAGGCTGAGCTCGTCACTTTGAGTCCTGTTCTGACGTTGCTTTCTAACTCAGAATTTTTCATTTACTCAGAGAATTTAGAACCACTGCTAAGCTCAGTGTGGTCCTCCATGTTTTCTTTTGAATTCTTGACTCAGAACCACAGTGGCCTCTCACTGTGACCTCAGTACCCATGAAGAGTCCGCCATCTGCTGTCCCGGGCGCAGGGTGTCCTTTTGTGAAGGGACGTAGAGCTTTTGCAGATGGCAGTTGAGGAGGTCACTCAGAAAAGAAGCTTCGCGTCTGGACGTGGCATAGGGTGGAGCCACTAGATAGTGTGGATACCGCCCAGATTCGAGACCGGCTGGTCTCTGTCCCTCTGTGGTCCCTTTTGTCCTCAGTGGTCTGAAATTGGACTTCACCTAGGTGGCCCGGTTGGAACGGAATTTCTACCTGACTAAACGGGAACTGGAAAGGATCCAGAATGAGTTGGCAGCGATCCAGAGAGAACTGGAAGCGCTAGGGGCCAAGTACGAGGCCGCCATCCTGGAGAAGCAGAAACTCCAGGAGGAGGCGGAGATCATGGAGCGGCGGCTCGTCGCCGCGGACAAACTCATCTCAGGCCTGGGGTCGGAGAACGTCAGGTCAGCCTGGGCACCAGTCCCATCCGATGAGCAGGGCCCTGCGGGACGGGGCGGCTTGTCTGCGGGCAACTTCAGCACCAGCCTCCCCCTTTGGGTTCTTCTCTCCACCTTGAGTTTCCATCTGAAAACCACCCCACGAGTTGTTTGGTGGTTGTCACAGTGGGAGGTAGCCGGGGGCCATAGACAGCTTTCACTGGGCACCGAGTGCTGTTCATGGAGTCACCACTATGGGTTAAAGGAGGCGGTACAGGGTGGAGACCAGGAGAAACATACTGCGTCCAGCAGGTGCCCAAGGTTGAGGGCATGTGGACCTCTTGGTGACCTTTAACCCCTGAGTGCCTCTAGAGGATATTGGATGAAGGGCCCACCGCTGTCACTGCAGTTGTTGGTCCTGGGCTCAATCTTCAGTGGGTGGGGCTATTTGGTCTTTGTGGGTGACACTGGCCAGACTTATCTGTGAGACAGGATGATTGTTTCTGATCTGGTGTCTGTGAGTGTGATATAGAAAACACTGGAAAATGGCTGGATGTGGTGGTGCACATCTGTCATCCCAGCAGCCTGGGAGGCTGAGGCAGGAGGATCATGAGTTCAAAGCCAGCCTTGGCAACGGCGAGGCGCTAAGCAACTCAGTGAGACCCTGTCTCTACATAAAACACAAAATAGGGCTGGGGATGTGGCTCAGTGGTCAAGTGCCCCTGAGTTCAATCCCCAGTACACCCCCTAAAAACCAAAACCAAAACAAACAACAACAACAATAAAAACCCTTAACTTTAGGGAAACCATAGTCTAGAACAATTTATCATGTACTTCAAAATATTAGAGGAGTCCAAGGAGTTCCTTAGTCTTGTGGCGGGAGGGGAGCCGCTCAGGGCAGCCTCCCTCTCCTGCCCAGGTGGCTGAATGACCTGGACGAGCTGATGCACCGGCGGCTAAAGCTGCTGGGGGACTGTCTGCTGTGTGCCGCCTTCCTGAGCTACGAGGGGGCCTTCACCTGGGAGTTCCGTGACGAGATGGTCAATCAGGTGTGGCAGAGTGACATCCTGAACCGGGAGATCCCCCTGAGCCAACCTTTCCGACTAGAAAATCTGCTCACAGATGACGTGGAGATCAGCAGGTGTGGGGTGCTCCCGAGCTGGAGGGGGCTCGGGCTGGGGTCTGCCTGGGTGTCATGGTGCCACCTGGGGCACAGCCAGGGGAACAGCAGCCCGAGGATCAGGACGTGGTTTTGGAAGGCTCATCTGGTCTCCTTTAGCCCTCAGTGCACAGCGTGGGGGGAGAAGTCAGTCTCCCTCTGGCCATCCCTTCCAGGTGGGGCTCCCAGGGCCTGCCGCCCGACGAGCTCTCCGTGCAGAACGGCATTCTCACCACCCGGGCCAGCCGCTTCCCCCTCTGCATCGACCCCCAGCAGCAGGCGCTCAACTGGATCAAGAGGAAGGAGGAGAGGAACAACCTGCGGGTAGGCCCTGGTCCCGGTGGGCCTGCCCTGCCGCCTGATCCCACCCCCGACCCAGGCCCAGTGGACGCGCCACCCTGGCCTGGTGGAGGCTGCCCACCCAGGCATTCCCGGGTCAGGCGCTGGGCGCTCCCTGGCTGTTGTTTGGAGCCAGGGTGGGGTCCTGATCACGGGTGGGGTGGGAGCAGCAGCTTGACCCGGGTGGGACCCCCGCACCTCGCCACTGACCCACGTGGAGGATGCGGCCCAGCAGGCTTGGTGCCGTGACAGTTTCCTGGCAGTTTCTGCTCAGTTTTAGAAGAGTTGTCACCAGGAGAGGAAAGGCTGTATCCCCTGGTGCTGGCCCCGCCGGGCCCTCCCCTCCCCTGGCCCCACCGCCCCTGGTGACCGTGAAGGTGTCTCCCTCCGTGCATTCACCTCTGGGGGCCCTGTCGTGTGAGGGGCTCCTACGGTACCGGCCTCCCCTGGCCTCCTGATGTCTCCGAGGCTCCTCTGTGTTGCCCGGGGTGACAGCGTCCCGTGGGTGGATGTGCCCTGGTGGTTTATCCCCCATCCGCTGAAGAGCCCTGGCTGCTCCGCTGTGGGGCTCCTGAGCAACGCTGCTGTGCCTCGGTGCCGGGCGCCCGCGTTCTGGGTTCTCTGGGTGCTCCCAGACTGAGGCCGCTGGGCCCCATCATGTGCTGAACTCACGAGGAGGTTAATGCCTTCGGCTTTCCTGTTTCCTTATCTTCTGGTCTTGGCCCCCCTCCTGATTCCTCCAGCCACCCCCGGCTCCTCCTTTCCTGAGACGTCCGCCCCCCCGGCGCGGCGTCCGGTCTCCAGTTGGCAGGGGCCCACGTGCGGCTCTCAGCTCCTGCCCCTGTTCTCCAGGTTGCGTCCTTCAATGACCCCGACTTTCTGAAGCAGCTGGAGATGTCCATAAAGTACGGGACCCCTTTTCTTTTCCATGACGTGGATGAGTACATCGATCCCGTGATTGACAATGTCCTAGAGAAAAACGTAAAGTGTACCCAGGGGCGGCAGTTCATCATCCTGGGGGACAAGGAGGTCGACTACGACCCCAACTTCCGGCTCTACCTGAACACCAAGCTGGCCAACCCCAGGTACAGCCCGTCGGTGTTCGGAAAGGCCATGGTGATCAACTATACGGGTAAGAGCAGACGGAGCCTGGTGCGAGTTCGGGGGGTTCCCCCAGAGACGCAGTCCCCTCAGGGCCTTCCAGGGTCGCACTTTGCTGGGGACCCCAGGCGGTTCCTTCGTAGGTACATCTTCACGGTGAGCTGGTTAGCTCTCGGGGTGGGTGACACCTGGGCCTTTGAGAGCTCAGATGTTCACGGCTGGAGGAGGAGAGGTGGTGTCTGTGTGGGCGGGAAGCCATCTGTCCTGTGTCTCAGACCTGCCCCGGGCTCTCAAGGGACAGGTGCTAAGAGCCTGGAGCTGGGTGCAGGTGTGAGGGCCACTCCCCGTCCCCACAGTCACACTGAAGGGCCTGGAGGACCAGCTGCTGAGTGTGCTGGTGGCCTACGAGAGGCGGGAGCTGGAGGAGCAGCGGGAGCATCTCATCCAGGAGACGAGTGAGAACAAGAACCTGCTGAAGGACCTGGAGGACTCCCTCCTCCGGGAGCTGGCCACCTCCACCGGGAACATGCTGGACAACGTGGAGCTGGTGCAGACCCTGGAGGACACCAAGTCCAAGGCCACGGAGGTACAGCCGCGGTGCAGGGAGGGCTGGGCCAGGGGGCATTGCCCATCTGCTGCGAGGGATGGAGCGGGCTGGGGCCCCGGCTCTGACTGGCCCAAGGGTTTGGCTGATAAGGAGAGGCCTCCAATGTCGGGTGTTTTGTGGGGAGGGCGTCCTGGAGGTGCCCCAGAGACCCTCCAATGGAGAGCAGTAGAAACCCCAGCCCTGCCTGGCCCGAATCAAAACCAGAGTCATCAGCTTAGAAAGAAAAGTCGGGCAGGGCGGGTCCACCTTCTCTTTCTCTCCCTCTCTGGGCTGGCCTTCATTCTCTGCCAGCTTTGGCCTCGAACGAGTCTGGCCTCATGTCCCCCCAGGTTCAAGTCCAGGGGGATAAGTAGGGGTCTTTTCCCGTTCCTATCACAAATGTCTCGAGAGTCACCTATGTCGCCGGAACCAACCCCGGTGTGGAGTTGGGTTGGAGCCCACCCATGGAATGAAGGGGGCGCTGAGTGTCCAAGTGGAAGCCAGCAACGTCACCAGAGGGGCTCGAGTCGGCCATTGAAGCCACAAACGCCCACCAGGTCTCCCAGGAGAGCGGGCCCCCCCCGGGCACTGCGTGGCTTCCTGGCTGTGTCGGGAGCCTTCCTGTTTCCAGGGGAACTCTGGTCTTTTCTCAGGTATCGGACAAGCTGAAGTTGGCGGAGAAGACAGCCCTTGACATCGACAGGCTGCGGGACGGCTACCGGCCGGCCGCCAGGAGGGGGGCCATCCTGTTCTTCGTCCTGTCCGAGATGGCGCTGGTGAACTCCATGTACCAGTACTCCCTGATCGCCTTCCTGGACGTCTTCGGGTTGTCCCTGAAGAAGTCGCTGCCAGATTCCATCCTCATGAAGCGGCTCAAGAACATCATGGACACATTGACCTTCAACATCTACAACTACGGCTGTACAGGTGAGTGCGGGCCTCCTCTGCTGCCCAGGGCAGACGTGAGGACACCTGGCCTGTGACCACGGAGGCCGACCAGGCCGACGTCTGAAACAGCACCTTTAGAGAGCCATGATTCATGTCCTCAGAGGAGTCCGCCATCTGTCGTGTGTTCCGGGTTGTGTGGCACGGCCCCGGCCGCCCACCTCTCCCCCAGCCCCTGCTGCCTCCCATCTACCTTCTGAGTCTGTGGATTCACCCCTTCTGGGCCTCTCACATCAACAGAATCACAGCATGTGGCTCCCCAGGACGGCCTCTCTTCACTCAGCGTGTTTTCAGGGGCTGAACGCTGTCCTGCGGCGTGGGTTGGGGTGCTTTTTGTGTGCCCCTTTGTCAGTTGATGGACATTAGGGCTGTTCCTGGTTCTTGGCATGTTCAGGTTTCTGTGTCACCTGTGTGTGTGGTGAGCGTTCCCCACCACTGAGCCGCATCCCAGCCTGAACGCGTGCCGGCCTCTCCGGGTGTTTGTCTACACCGAGGAGCACACGTGCTGGGCCACGTGGTAAATCTGCTTAGCTTTTTAAGGAACGGCCAAACGCTTTTCCAAAGTGGTAGTTCCTGATTTTCACCCCCTAATTTCTAACAATTTTTTGTTATGGAGATTTTTGAATCTGTACAAAGTAGAATCGTGTAAGGGTCGCCCCACGCCCCCTCCAGCCGGGACCTGCTGTGGACGTTTGCCCTCCCCTCAGCTGCCTGTTGGCTTGGGCTGTTTTGACCCTCAGCTTCATCCCGGGACCATCGACCTGTGAGCACTTCAGTCTGTATCTCTAGGACAGGTCGGCAGACTTCCTTGTGAAGGGCCAGAGTCTCCCTGCAGGCTCGGGGTCTGCCCTGACTCCCGGGTTGAGAAACAACGCCAGCTGGCGGCTTCTCTGCAGGGCTGTTCGAGAGACACAAGCTGCTCTTTTCCTTCAACATGACCATCAAGATAGAGCAAGCAGAGGGGAGAGTCCCCCAGGAAGAATTAGACTTCTTTTTAAAAGGTAACGAACCTGCCAACCTTCCTTTTCCCCGCTCCCCTCGAGCCTCAAGGTCCACCTGAGCTCCTTCCTTATAGCAAATGCCACCACCAACCAAATGTCTCCTTGAGACTTGGCTTCCAGCAGCGCTGCCTGTTAAATGCTCCAGCTGGTGACTCCGGCCTCTGAAATGGCTGTGGCTGGACTCCAGTGTCCACCCTGCCTGGGGATTGTGCTGAGGCTGGGCCCAGGCAGAGAGCTGGTGGGGTTGCTGGTGGTGACAGGAGAAGCCGGTGCCTCCTTCCTGGGAAGCTTCCCCCCTGAGCCAGAGAAGCCAAGCGGTGAGCCGCCTGCTCCGTGTGGGCAGTGCGAGGCTACTTCCTTCTCTCCTGGTCTCAGGAAACATTTCCCTGGAGAAGAGCCAAAGGAAGAAGCCCTGCACGTGGCTGTCCGACCAGGGCTGGGAAGATATCATTCTTTTATCAGAAATGTTTTCCGACAAGTTTGGGCAGCTTCCTGATGACATTGAATATAATCTCACTCTCTGGCAGGAGGTGAGCTCACAGCTTCTCTTTTCTTTTCCTTCTCAACATACCAGCGACTTCCAGACTTTAACTGTACCTACCCCTTGGGAGAGAGAAAAGATTCCTGTGAAAACCCCATTCAGAGTGTAATCCATGCCCTCTAACTCCAGGGTGGAACTCTCCTTTGTTCAGTTCAGTCAGCTGTACAGGAGGACAATCCATCCATCCCTCTGTCCATCCATCCATCCATTTGTCCACCTTTTCATCTGTGCACCTCTCCATCCATCATCCATGCATCCATCCTTCCATCCATCCATCCATCTGTCCGTCCGTCCGTCCGTCCGTCCATCCATCCATCCATCCATCCATCCATCCATCCATCCATCTGTCCATCCGTCTGTCCATCTGTCCGTCCATCCATCCATCCATCCGCCCATCCATCCGTCCGTCCATCCATCCATCCAGGAGATCCTTACTGAGCATCTACCAGGCACCACATCCCTGGATGGGCACCAGGAGCATCACAGAAGGAAACCCAATTCCTCCCTTTCTGACGCTCATAGTTCTTGTGTAGAAAATGGCAGCTCAACATGGGCTGTGTCCCTCTCATGGAAATGGTGGCCTATGTCATTTCTGAGTGGATGTCACAATGATTTTTTTTTTTTTTTACTTTTCCCAGTGGTACGATGTGGATTCGCTAGAGCAGTTCCCGTTTCCCTTGAATTACGATAACCACATCACCCCTTTCCAGAAGTTGCTTCTTCTGCGCTGTTTCCGCGTGGACCGGGTATACCGGGCGGTGACTGACTATGTGACCCTAACCATGGGAGAGAAGTAAGCGTGCGTTTTGTTTCTGGGGCCCTTCCTGTGGGTGGGATGTCTAGTATCGTGCCCACCTGGACTCGCAGGAAGCGGTGCTGGCCAGCTCCTGAGACCATTGCCAGCTGGTCTGCGGGCAGCCTGATGGTCTCCAAGGACAGCGCTCCTCAAGCCCAGTGTGAGCTGCACAGTTCATTTCCCATTTCCCACATTAGGACAGAAGTAGATGAAATTTTGATATTTTATTTTTAACTTAATTACTAACTTCACGTTAATAGCACATATAACTGAATATATGAAAGTATTAACTTTTCATGTAATCGATATAAACCTTATCGAGATTTTTATAAGCTTTTTTTTTTGGCATTCAGTCTTCAAGATCCTGTGTGAATTCACCGCAGCATGTGTCAGGGGACAGCCACATTCTAAGTGTTCACTGGCCACACGTGCCTAGTGGCTACTGTGTTGGATGAGCAGCTCTGGTGCTGAGCGTGGCACCAGACAGATCCCTCCAGGTTGCAGCGTTAGATGTGTCTTTGTGGCCTGTGGGATGTGGAAATAAGGGATGAGGCAGGGCTGCGGCTATGGTGGCAAACTGGAGTCAAGTCCAGGTCCACAGGGGCAGCTGCCCTGAGCTCCTGCCCATAGCGGGTGGCAGTGGGGCTGAGTGGCTTGCACCTCTAAGTCTCTGAAAGAAGCTAGACATTTCGATTTTTTTACATGAAACCTCCCAGTCCTTCTGTGTTGGCAACTCTGTGTTTCATGTTGCTGTAACAAAATGCTGGATGCTGGATTATGTACAAAGAAAAGAGACTGATTTGGCTCACAATCCTGGTGGCTGGAAAGTCCAAATGGCATGGCATCTGCATGTCATGGCAGCCCACTCGGCTGCATCACAATGAGAGAGCGAGGCAGAAAGGGACCCAGCCACGTGCTCATGGACCCAAGCATGTGGGGAGCCTCACTTTAAAGTCCTCCTCCAGGGGTGGTGCTCATGACCTGACCTCCTTCCAGGAGGTCTTACCTCTTGAGCATCCACTGCCTGGAAACACCATCACTGGGGGCCAAGCATCTGGCACATGGACCTTTGGGGGACAGATTGTATCCAAACCATATAGCAAGGACTAATTTTAAAAAAGCGAAACAAAATAGGCCATGCAGATATGGGCCCTGCCCGTGGAGCCGTTGACTGCAGTCTTGGGTTTTGTGCTAGGGGCACGTCCTCTGGCAGGCAGAGCTGGGCACCGGCGCAGGACAGATCTCCTGAACCTGACATGCATATACCCAGTGCTAAAGGGAGCCAGGGAAGCCCCCGTCCCTAGGAGGCTGCCATCCATGATGGAGACACTCGTAAAACTAGATTCTCAAACCAGGACCGTGCAACAGTCAGAAGGTTCCGGACTCTGGGGCTGACGGTGCTGATCACATGGGTGAACCCTGGCCAGGGCTGCCCTCTGGGAGAGTTTTCCAGTTTCGTTTCTTTCCCCAGGTACGTGCAGCCCCCGATGATCAGCTTTGAAGCCATTTTCGAGCAGAGCACGCCCACCTCGCCTATTGTGTTTATCTTGAGTCCCGGCTCCGACCCGGCCAGCGACCTCATGAAACTAGCCGAGAGGACTGGTTTTGGAGGAAACCGCCTCAAATTTCTTGCAATGGGCCAAGGTCAAGAAAAGGTAATCTGTGGTTGGAAGGGACAAGGGCTATGTTTAGGTGAGGTCCTGGCCTCCTTGTGGGATGCGTTGACCTTGGTGTAAGCTGAGAGTGCCCCTCCATGCCTGGGTGAGTGCCTTTCCCTCTACAGGACAGAGATAGAGTGTTAGCAGGTGACCACGTTGGTAGCTAGAATCCCATGTCCTCAGGAGACCCTGCCCTCTGCTGTTAGAGAATGAGCCACACACTCATTCTCTCCCTGGGTCCCTGCACCGACCCCTGGGGATCAGGATTGTGGTGATGTGTGTCCAAGGAAGTGGGTGAGGGGTGCAGTGCCCAGGACCACCTCCAGCTTGCCTTGCGTCGGTCCTTGCTGGGTCCTGTACCACATCACACCCTGTTAGGACTTGCCCAAGCTCAGTGCAGCGTGGGACGAAGCTGAGGGTAGGCGTGGGGGTCTCACACGGGGGCCTGGGGCCGCCCTAAGGTCCCGGCTCTGCTGTGGCCTGTCTGCGAGGCGTGGGCACCACCCACCAACTAGAAGCGATTTTTTAGGTCAGCCCTCACGCAAGTTTGAAGTCATTTCTCAAACCAAGGTTTTATTTGAGGGTGAGGCTTGTTTTCCCTCTGAAGTGCCCCTGGGAAGGCTGCCTGCTCAGGGGAGGTCCAGGTGCAGCTGTGTGGGAAGCTGGCACTCTGGGGCCCGGGAGGTCAACGTGGGCCAGGCGCTCACTGACCCGTAGGCTGTGGCCACAGGAAACCTGAAGGGTTCTAGGGGATGGCGTCTCCCTCTGCCGCTCTGGGATTGCTGGCTCCTCTGACCTCCTGTGGGCAGAGCATGAGGCTGGTGGCTCTGGATGCCCACCATCCCCTCCCGCTCCCTCTGTGTAGGTGGCTCTGCAGCTGCTGGAGACAGCGGTGGCTCGTGGGCAGTGGCTGATGCTGCAGAACTGCCACCTCCTGGTCAAGTGGCTGAAAGAGCTGGAGAAGTCCCTGGAGAGGATCACCAAGCCCCACCCAGACTTCCGCCTGTGGCTCACCACTGACCCCACCAAGGACTTCCCCATTGGGATCCTGCAGAAGTCCTTAAAGGTCTGAAGGACAGGCCGCGGCCCCACGGCTGGTTCCTCAGATGGCGCCTGTCTGCGGGCGGTGCTCGGGTGCCCTACGTGTACCCCTCCTGGCCCCATCTCTGCCTCTCTCCAGAGGACTGCTGCGCGGGTGGGACTTGTGCCCCGGCCTCCCTGACCCACTCTGCAAGTGCCCTGGCAGGTCTGGTGGCTTTCATGAGCTGCATGTGTCCTGAAGCTCCCCTTTATCTCTGAGGACAGACCACCGCAGCCCACAGGACCCCAGCTGGGGCGGGAGGTCTCTGGTGGCTTATGCGCCTGGGGACTTTGCCCTCAGGAGAGGTTTTGCTATCTCTCCCTCTGGGGCAGGTGCAGGGAAGACCTGATTCCCGACCTGACAGCTGAGGATCTGGGGTTCAGGGGGTGGGGACTTCTCCACCAGCTCCTGCTCCTGCACCTCATGCACCTGAGCCCTGGACAGGGACTTGCTGTGAACGGGGGACAGGCCACCACCTCTGGTTTGCACCCTCTTCAGAGCTGCATCCAAGGGTCTGCGGCTTCCATCCAGATCTGTCTGCTTGTCCCCTCTGCAGGTCGTCACAGAGCCGCCCAATGGGCTCAAACTGAACATGCGGGCAACGTACTTCAAGATCTCCCCCGAGATGCTGGAGCAGTGCCCGCACGTGGCCTTTAAGGCCCTGGTCTATGTGCTGGCCTTCTTCCACGCTGTGGTGCAGGAGAGGAGGAAGTTTGGGAAGATTGGCTGGAACGTGTATTATGACTTCAACGAGTCCGACTTCCAGGCGAGCATGGGCGGCCCTGGCTCCTGCCCTTGCTCTGAGCTCCCCCATGGCGGGCTGTTCAGCCATTGCAAAGGCTCATTGGTTTACTGTGACCCGCCTGTTCCTTTCCTCTCAAGGTCTGCATGGAAATTCTGAACACCTACTTAACAAAAGCCTTCCAGCAGCAGGACCCTCGGATACCCTGGGGCAGCCTCAAGTACCTGATCGGGGAGGTAGGAGCGCCTGGAGATGCAGTCCCTGCGGGCTGGAGCCCTGGTACCTGCCCCTTAGCCTCAGATAATCCTTTCCTGCTCCCTCAGCTGTGCCCCTAAGGTCCCTGTGGAATACCCGGCTCGCCACCAGGCTGTTGTCTTTGGTGACCTCCAATCCCTGAGCTGGATTCACGGCCTGAGGCTCATGCGGGGCTTCCTCTAGGGCTTGGCAGTGCCTTACTAGCCTCACCTTGGGCTCTGGGGAAGCTGTCTTGGTCTGCAACTGGTTCAGACTGTGGCCCCAGTTCTGAAGACAGAGTAGCTGCTGCTGCTTTCTTTTTCTTCCCCGTTTCTCTGATACGCCTTGGGGACTCTGCCAGGCACACGCTGGCTCCAGCATTTCCCAAGGCTGCTGTCCACTTGGGGCTGTGTCCTTGGGAAGTCAGCAGAGCCACTGCAGGTCTTGCAGACAAACCCTCTGAGTCCACAGGTTGGAGCTGCTCAGGGGGCAGGGTGGCAGGAGACTCACGGGGCCTGAGTGGGTCTCCCCCGCACCCCGGCAAGCCCATGGGCCCTGGTGCCATGGGCCCTGGTGCCAGGAGCCCTGGGTGCAGCAGGGGAGTGGGTGGCCAGCTCTCGTGGGCTCACTGCAGGTCATGTATGGGGGACGCGCCATCGACAGCTTCGACCGCCGCATCCTGACCACCTACATGGACGAGTACCTGGGCGACTTCATTTTTGACACTTTCCAGCCTTTCCACTTCTTCTGCAACAAGGACGTGGACTATAAGATCCCTGTCGGTGACGTGAAGGACAAATTTGTCGGTGAGATTCCTCAGATAGGAAAACTATTTTTAAAGTCTTTGGGGGGAAGACCCTAGATTCCAACAGTTGTGTTCCCGAAGGTTGTCTTGATGGCTTTTCTGACCCCTGTCCTGGTGGGGCATCCTGGCCGGTCAGGTGGGGCCTGTGCAGCCTGTTAGGAGCCCAGAGGGCTTTTCCTGGCCTGCAGGGGCAGTGAGTGATTCCACCTGGAAGGACAGAGCAGCCCGGGGAAGCTCCC
This sequence comes from Geosciurus inauris, assembly GCA_004024805.1. Classification (NCBI taxonomy): domain Eukaryota; kingdom Metazoa; phylum Chordata; class Mammalia; order Rodentia; family Sciuridae; genus Geosciurus; species Geosciurus inauris. Next base: position 60,139 of record PVHX01008967.1, on the reverse strand, counting down.
AGACCATTTCTGTAACAGAGAACTGCTGTGCTGCTGGGTCAGCACGCTTACCTAAAGACACGTGGCCCACACAGCCGTGGGAACTAGTCGTGCTCGTCTGGGGACGGGGGCTGCGGGCCCTCGGGAACCAAGGGCAGCTTGGCAAGGCAGCCTCCATTCTCTGTGGTTCCAGAAGCCATTGAGGCGCTTCCGCTTGCCAACACGCCTGAGGTATTTGGACTTCATCCCAACGCTGAGATTGGGTATTATACGCAGGCAGCCCGGGACATGTGGGCCCACCTGCTGGAGCTACAGCCGCAGACAGGTAAAGTGAGGAGCTCCTTAACTTGGTCAGGCCTGGGCATCTGCTCAGGGACTCCTGGTTGGTGCTGGTAGCTTCCCCACGTGGCTGATGCCTTCTCAAGGACCACGGGGCTCGGGACGTGCCTTCCGCCACCCAGACACCTCGCTTTCCTAAATGTGTCCTGGTTTTTAGGGGAATCCAGCAGTGGCATCAGTCGCGATGATTACATTGGCCAGGTGGCCAAGGACATCCAAAACAAGATGCCCAAGGTGTTTGACTTGGACCAGGTCCGGAAGCAGCTGGGTCTAGGGATCACGCCCACGATGGTGGTGCTCTTGCAGGAGCTGGGGCGCTTCAACAAGCTCGTGATGCGGATGAGCAAGTCTCTGGCGGAGCTTCAGAGGGTGAGCGTGGTCCCCCGTGTGCCCAGCATGGGCCCGCAGCTCCTGCGCCCCTGCCTCAGTCGCTCCTGTGGCTCTTGATTCTGCAACAGGCTCTGGCTGGAGAGGTCGGCATGAGCAGCGAGCTAGATGATGTCGCTAGGTCTCTCTTTAATGGGCACATCCCTAATATCTGGAGGAAGCTGGCCCCGGACACCTTGAAGTCCCTTGGGAACTGGATGATCTACTTCCTGCGGCGGTTCAGCCAGTACATGCTGTGGGTATGTGGGCGCCACTGCGGGTGCGCTTGCCCAGGGCCACCCTGCCTCCCTTGGCCACTCCCAGGAGTGACCTCGGCGGGAGTTTATGGAGCATCACAGAAATGTCCTTGGGTTCCCCAAACATGCGAGGCTCTTTTTTGGCATCGTCTCGACTCTGAACCCCCCGTGCCTGCTCGGTCGTTTGATCTCGGGTGTCCTGGGGCCTCGTTCTGTGTGAGTGCACCCTCATCCCCCTCATGCATTTTAGGGTGCTGCACCTCGTGGGTATTCCGTATCTGTCCTCTTACTGACGGGCTTTTAGGTGGTCACTTCCCTGTGTGTTGTGGTGGTGTTATACAACATGGTGCTGCCGTGTCTGTGAACGCTCTGTGAGTTTATTCACGAGTCCACTCAGTGGAGGAAGAGGTGGAGACTGTGCCTTTCAGGTGTTTGTTTTGGTACCGAGGATTGAACTCAGGGGTACTCGACCACTGAGCCACATCCCCAGCCCTATTTTGTGTTTTATGTAGAGACAGGGTCTCACTGAGTTGCTTAGCGCCTCGCCATTGCTGAGGCTGGCTTTGAACTCGCGATTCTCCTGTCTCAGCCTCCCTAAGTGCCGGGATTATAGGCTTGCGCCACCGCACCTGGCTGCCTTTCAGGTTTTGATAGTTGTCAGATGTTTTTCTGGAGCAGTGGAAGCCTCTTGTATTTTGAGTCTTTGTCTCCCTGACAGGTGAAAACTACTTTCAATTGTTTTGTTTTGCATTTCTCTCGCTGTGGCGAGGCTGAGCGTGTCTTACAGGTTCATACACACCCTGAGTTTGTTTCTCTGTGGACTGTTTTTGTTTCTTGGTTTCGTTGTTACTGAGGACTCCATCTTTCTTGTTGATGTTTTTTTTTTTTTTTTTGGTACTAGGGATTGAACTCAAGGGCACTCAACCACTGAGCCACACCCCTGGCCCTATTTTGTGTTTTATGTAGAGACAGGGTCTCACTGAGTTGCTTAGCGCCTCCCTGTTGCTGAGGCTGGCTTTGAACTCGCGATCCTCCTGTCTCAGCCTCCCTAAGTGCTGGGATTACAGGCCTGAGCCACTGCACTTGGCTTTTTTCGTTGATGTTGAAGGGCTCCATGTGGGTCAGAGGAATCGGCCGTCTGGGTGCCAGGTGGCACATGTCCTCCAGCTTGTCTGAGCCTTTCCACTTTGGTGCTCTTCCCACAGAAGAGTTTCGGTTTTCATGTGGTCAAGTACCAGTGGTCTGTAAGGTTGCCTGGGCTTGGGGCTCCCCGCCTGAAGATCATGAGAACCTTCGTTGGAGACGTGACTGGGTCCTTCCGTGGCTCTGTCTGGGCCCACCTGGAATGCGGTGGTCCAGCTCCTTTCCCCAGTGGACCACCATGGCCAGCACCATTGGTTTGCTGCCGAGGTGGAAGACATCTTTTATCATGAACTGACCTTCCATGGCCATCTCTGACTGTGGCATCTGACGATGGCCCGAGCTCCTACCACTTGCCTGCCTCTCTCCAGGTCAATGAGGGTGAGCCTCCCGTGATGTGGCTGTCGGGGCTGCACATCCCCGAGTCCTACCTCACGGCTCTGGTGCAGGCCACCTGCCGGAAGAATGGCTGGCCGCTGGACCGGTCCACCCTGTTCACACAGGTGACCACCTTCCAGGATGCAGAAGAGGTGAATGAGCGGGCAGGACAAGGTACGGCTGGCTTGCTGGGACGTCTTGGCCTCTCAGAGTCACCCAGAATTCAAAGGGACGGTCACAGTGGGGGCCATGATGGGCTGGCCATGTTTAAAAGTCACTGTCTGTGGGCTCCGTCCTGCCGCCCAGAGGGCCAGTACTTGTCTCCCTGAGAGCCCTGGACTGCACCCATGATGCTAGTCTGTGGAAATGAGCTCCTGGGTCAGAGCCATTTCTTGCAAAGGTCACTGGGTGGCTTCCCTGCCAACCTTGAGGGGCCCGGGGCGGGGCCAGGAGGGCTGTGTGGGCTAACTAGGTTGGAACCACTACATTATACCGTGACTTCAGGTCCCTTGGACATTGGTTATTGCTATGAAAATCATAGCTGATCCTACATTTCCCTGGGGCCTTAGTCTGAGGCCATGTAACTGCAAGGGGTGAAAACTCTCTTGCTGCTTCACGAGACGGGGTGCAGCTCCCAGGTGGCAGCGGCAGAAGCCCAGCCCGGGCTCAGAGGCCTGGCAAGTGTCTGGCTGCCACTCTCTGGGCCGAGGATCGTCCTCTCCTCTGCTTCTCCCTGCGCTTGCAGGGCCCTGCTCTCTGGAGGACACTTCCTCTTTGCTCCCGGGCTGCTGTGGCTCACGGGGGAGCTGGGTTGCCATCTCTGACCCCGGTGCCCCGCACCTCTGCAGCCCGAGGCTGCATGCCCCCTGTGCACACACTCTGTGGCCCACAGTGTGTCTGGCTGTTCCTCCTACAAAGGCAGGAAGGCAGGGCAGAGGTGACAGAGAGGCCTGGCTGTGTCTGGGCGTGTGGGGGGCTGGGCGGAGGCTGCGTGCCTGGTCCATGAGCATGACTGCCAGAGTGGCCACCGGCAGGATGGCAGGGCCCCCGTGTTCATCTGGGCCTCTGCCTGCCACCTCCAGGATGCTTTGTCTCAGGACTGTATCTGGAGGGAGCTGACTGGGACATGGAAAAGGGGTGTCTGACCAAGAGCAAGCCCAAGGTGCTGGTGGTGGACCTGCCCATCCTGAAGATCATCCCCATCGAAGCGCATCGCCTGAAGCTGCAGGTGAAGCCCCCACATCTCCCGTAGCGCCCTCGCCCTTCCCCCCAAGATGTGGAGGAGGTGCTCTCTATGGTTGGCCTTTGAAAGCAGAGTGCCTAAGCTTTGCGGGGTTGGGGACGCCTTGGGGACGTGATAACAGCTGTGGGGCGCTTCTGGGAACACCCGTGTGGTGTGTGGACTTGCCTCAGCTCAGATGTCGGGCTCAGTTCAGACCTGAGGTGTGGGACCCCTCCTCCCTTGCTGTGAAACTGTGCAGACACCGAGGCGTGGAGCAGGTGCGTCCCGTGTGGGCTGTGGGCCCGTGCCTGGCCTTGGCAGGAGCCAGCTGTGACGAGGGCATCCTTGTGGAGCCCCGGCCTGGCCCGCGGGGTCCTCAGAGGCAGCTGCGCTGGGCGCCCAGGTTGAGCCCCCACCGCTCACTGGCCCTTCCCTTGCAGAACACCTTCCGGACGCCTGTCTACACCACCTCCATGAGAAGGAACGCCATGGGGGTCGGCCTGGTCTTCGAAGCGGACCTCTTTACCACAAGGCACATTTCTCACTGGGTGCTGCAGGGGGTCTGCCTCACCCTGAACAGCGATTAGCCCCGTGGGGAGGAACCCCGCCGCTATGTGGGCGTTCCAGTCTGCCAAGTGCTGCCCCCCCAAGAGCCCAGTCCCCCTTCCCTGGGGGCCTGGGGGCAGGGAGGGTGACCCCATGTTCCTTTCATTTAAAATCGGCTATTTCAATCTCTTTCCATTAGAATTAACCCAATGGTTGTGTTGTTTAAGTTGCTTTTTAAAAAAATATATATATTTTAGTCGTTGATGGACTTTATTTTTATGTGGTGCTGAGAATCGAACCCAGGGCCTCACACATGCTAGACCAGTGCTCTATCACTGAGCCACCACCCCAGCCCCAGATATCTTTTTAAAGGACTCTGTGTTCAAAAAGTGCGCCCTAGAGATGCGGCGCCTCTTTTTTCCTTCTCAGGTGAAATGCCTGGTGCAGTGAGTGCCTGCACAGCCTCAGCATGATTCCGGAAGGGCTCCTGGCCCTCTGGGTCTGTCCCAGCAGGGGCTCCTTTCTGACAGAGATGTCTGCTCAGAGGGCTGGAGCTGCTGAGGGTCAGGCAGTGACCTGAGCTGACTCAGACGACACCCAGTGCCGCAATGGCCAGTCACCTGCAGCCACTTCCCCCTAACCGGAACCCTCTGGCCTGCTGGGTCTGGGGGGCTGTTGAGCCCCTTGCCCAGACCACCAGGTGTGCGCAGGGCTGGGTGCAGACTGTCCACCTCCAGGACAGTAGCCAGTGGTGTCCCTCCCTTCTGGGCACCTAGAGGCTGGACTGGAGCCTGGTGCGGCCCAGCTGGAGGAGAGGCTTTGCTTTTTTTGCAGGGGAGGGGTGGGCTGAGCTAAGGACAGAAGGCTAGCATTGTAGGGAATGGACCACTGAGGTGCTCTCCCTCCCGTGGCCCCTCCCGGCCTCCTCCCGGCCTCCTCCTGGCCGGCCCTCAGGTGGTTTAACAAAAGACACGGAACAGAAAGAAGGCAGGTTTAGAAAATAAAATTTGTTGGGATCTGGAACACTTGGGGTAAAACTAACAAAATATGAACACACATTCAGGGTGTGGTGACAAGAGGAGTGCCGTCATCTTATTTCGTTCCTTTTGACATCTACATACAGCTGCGCGGTGACGAGTGCCGCTCTGGGGAGGTGCAGGGGGTGCAGGGGCTCCAGGAGGGAGGGCTGCTCACAGGCTGCCCTGGGGGTGGCTCGAGTCACTGCGTGGCTGGCTGTACTCAGGCTGCCCGTCTGCTCGGAGAAGTTGCGCAGTGTGCCTCCCGCGGCCTGTGCCCGTCCACGGGGGCAGCTGGCCTGCACGGGCGGGCTGGAAGCAAGCGGCTGGGCAGCGGCGGTGCGCATTCTGCGTGGCTGTCGGTGTGGGGCGGGCGGGCGGGCGGGGAGCGGGCGACTGTCAAACAACTCGGCATGCGTGGGAATTAAAGAAAAGGGTGCGCGGGGTTCCCTGTGGCGCTCACAGTGCTGGACAGCGCGGCGGCCGCACGTCACACAGTTCTGTCCGTCCCTGAGTGCTTCCGCACGACCTTGGCTCCGTTCACCTGGTCCACGGCCAGCGTCTCCACCTCGGGCTGCGGCTGCGCGGCGCTGGCGTGGTGGATGCGGTGCGCCACCCCGACGTGCGCCTTGTGCGGCTTCTCGCGGCCCGGGCTGTGCTGGCCGCCCGCGCTGCGGTCCGAGGCGATGGGCGGGATGACCAGCGGCCGCTCCTTGATGAGCTGGACCTCGGCCGCCTCCCGGGCCAGCAGGAACGGGGTGGGGTCGGGCATGGCGTCCACGGGCTCGCGCAGGAGCAGTTTGCGGCTCTCGGCCCCCAGTCTGTAGACCTCCTCGAACTCCGGGTGCAGCGGGGTGGACAGGCTCTTCTTCATGCGGCGGCGGGGCGTCTCGGGCAGCTTGTCCCTGGGCGGCGCGGGCTTGTAGCTGGCCAGCCCGGGGCCGCCGGCGGGGCTGGCGTCCGAGGTGCCGCTGGAGCTCAGGAGCCGCTTCTTGGCGGCGTGCAGCTGCGAGGTGAGGTAGGCCACCGTGCCGGCGCGCTGCTCCAGCTCCCCCGACAGCACGCTCAGCTTGTGGCTCTTCACCTTCAGCTCCTCCAGGTACTTCTTCTCCCGCTCCTTGATGGTGCTCTCCAGCACCGCCACCATGGCGTTCTTCTGCTCCAGCTCCCTCAGCAGCTCGCCGTTCTCGTCCTCCTTGGCCTTCAGCTGCGCCTCCAGCTCCTCACATCGCTTTTTCAGTTCAGCGCTTCTGGAAGCCCCCTCTCCTGCGAGAATGAGCCAAGGGCCAGAGTTAGAACCCGGCAAGTCGGGGGAGGCCGGGGCAGGAGGCCGGGGCTGGAGGCTGTGGCGGAAGGCCTGTCTCTGCCCCTCCGCTCACGCCTGCACTTCCCCAGTTCGCCCTCCCCAGAGGCTTCACAGCCTCCTCGCTCTTGCTCCCCTCCTGGCTCACTGACAGCCTGGCAGCTGGCCCGTGGACATGTCTCCTCTGCCCTTCCTGCGGCTGCTCCTGGCTGGTCTCCTCCACCCCACCCTGTGTTGGGACGCTCGCCCCCACTCTTCTACCCCCATTAAAGCACGCCCCCTGCCTGGCGGAATTCACACTGCCAGCTGACCTGCTGGTTCCTCCTGCCCTGCGTCATCTGCTCCCACAGGCCTCCCCTCCTGGGTCTGTCTGGTTGTGACCGCCACCATCGATCTAACTCCTGATTCACATGTCCAGTCTTCTCATGTGACCCCCAGGGACTGCCTGGCGCCAGAGGCGGGCTGCACCTCTCCCCGAGCCTCTGCGGCTTCCCGGAGCAGGTCTGGTCCTGGCGCCCCCTGCCTGAGCTCCGTGCCAGCGCTCAGCTGCAAGCTCACGGCAGGTGGATGTGCCTGCCAACCAAGGGCCTCCCCGGACAGGGCGGAGGCAGTACTCCTTCCATAAGGCTTTTTGTTTTTTTGGCCAAAAAGAAGAACAGTGTATTCTGAAATGCAGTCTTAGAGGTCAGCAGCGTGACAGCCACGTGGACACATGGCCCGAAAGACCCTGTGAGACGGGGCGCCTGGCTGCCTGGGCTGAGCCCTTGCTACTGGAGTGCTGAGCTTGGGCACAGCTTTCAGACTCACTGCCCACAGTTCTTCCCCTGAAGTCCTGCAGGGTGACAACCTGTGTCTTACGTGGGGTCCTCACCCTCAGCCCCTTCTTCCCAGGCGGTGTGTGACCACTCCAACCGGACATGGACATCCCAGGATTTGTCTTCCCCAGGCCATGCTGTAGAGGGCTGTCAGACCACAGCCCTGGGGCACAGCCTCCCCTGGGCTCTGTGTGTACAGGGCGGCTAAGGGGACAGCCCTGGATGCAGCCCTGGGAGCCAGCTGCAAACCTGTGCCTGGGGGCCCCAGTGAATGGAGACACAAGCTCAGAGATGTTAGAGGCCTTGCCAAAGGCACACAGCCCCTCTGTGACAGACAGCCCTGAACCCAGGTCCCTGTAAGGTGCTCTTTGTGGCCTCCCGCCTCTGGCCATTCTGTACATCGCCCCCACCATCCCTGAGAATAGCCGGCTGTGCTGCTCTCAGGCTGTCTTGGCACCAGGTGATGTTTCCTGGGCTGACTGGGTACTACCAGGGGGCAGGGGAGCGGCTGACCCTCCACACCTACCCTTTCTACCACTTTCATTTCCGTGGGCGTAACTGCTCTGTTATCTAAAGCAGCATTTCCAGGCCTGCCTGAGCACTCGTCACTGAGGCACCTCTTGGACACACTGGTCCACAGGTCCTCTCAGGCCTCCACATTGCCTCCAGGGCAGGGAACCTTCATGACCTGCGTGCTGAACTGCCTCGGGCTGGGCAGGTTTGGGGTGCACTGAAGTGCGCACTGGCTGCACCCTGGGGAGGCGATGCCCATCGGGGCCCCTGGAGGCTGCCTCAAGCCCTCACCAGGGCACCTGCGCACCGTGACCGAGAGCCAGGGCTGCCAAGCGTGTGGCCTGGGGTGGGTGGGTGCCCTTGGCCATGGAGGCCACTGGACCAGCCCTGTGTCACTGCAGATTAATCTGGGCCAAGCGGGGAGGGGCAAGGATATCCTGGCTTCCAGGACATGGGTGGCTCTTTTCCAGAGGCTTTCGTTATGGCAGCTTGAAGTCAGGTTGAAATCCTGCTCTGTATTCCTGGGGCCCAGCTTTTGGCCTGGGGGCTGCAAGGGTGGTCCTGGGGTCCTTCTGCTGTAGGAAGCCTCTAGAGGGCAGGCTCCTGTCCCAAGACCCCTTCACCACACTCAGAATGGTGAGAGGAGCACTTGGGAGCCGGGAACACAGGACCAAAGTGGGAAAATCGGAGCGGATCTGACTCCAAGCAGGGCCAAGCCCACCCTGAGGACTGGTTAGGCAGCATCCCCTGGAGGCTCTGCACCCTCCCAGTCCCGCCCCATACTGGGAACCGCTGTTTGCTACAGCAGGAGGCCCTGGGAGGGCCTGGCTCCTGCTGCCTGCGGCTGCTGGGCCAACACCCTGGGGCTCCCTGAGCGCCCTGGGGATTCTCGTTGGGGAGGCACTTCTGGGACAGAAGGTGGCCTGGAGGCCACCCAGAGAGATGAAGGCCCAGCACAGGGACCCAGGCCGTGCTCCCCATGTCCCTCCTGGTCTCCTGTCTTTCTGGCGGAATCATTTCGGGTTTGTTTCCTGATTACAGAAGATTGTGCTCACTGGAGAATTGGAAAATCCAGAAAAGCATACGGTAGACCTTCTACATATCTGTGTCAATGAAAAGGCAATCCACTCTCTTGTCCCCCCGTGGACAACTGAGCGCTCTGGGTACACGTGCAGCCCTCACGGAGCCGTGTGGTGCGCTGGGCACGCGGTGAGTGCAAACGAGCGGCACTGCCCGCAGCAGAGGCAGTGGCCCCTGGGCTTTCGGGGGCCTTACCTGGCTGCTCGGAACTCTTCAGCGTCAACTCGTATGTTAAATCTGAAAAGGAACGTCCTCAGTTAACTGCCTGCGGCTTGAGACCTTCCTCAGCTCTGGAAGTGCAGAGTGAGCGGGGCGGACCTGCGGGGCCTCCCGGGACCCCGCTCTCCCTAGCAGCTTCTCTCCCATCTGCCCAGACACACCCCGACGGTGCAAAATCGCAAAATCGTGAGCAGCTTGCTGCACGCATCACGCGGGCTCTGCTCTGGCTGGCCTTGCCGGCCACTAGGCGCACTCTGTCAGTCCCCAGAGCTCCAAGAAACTGTGAGTCCCCCCACCATTGCGGAGGCCGAGGGAGGCGTTCCGGGGCTCTGCGATGAGGCCCTCGCGTTTCAGCACACATGGGGTGGCTGGCTGCAGCGCGGCCACTGTGCTGAGGCTGCTCACAGAGCTCTGCAGCTGGCACTGTGTCCCCACCCTGCCACACCCAGGTAGGTGTCCCTGCAGTGTGCCCGCCCTGGCGCCCTGGCGCACCTGTGCAGTGCTGCTGCAGCCGCCTGATCTCGGCGTGCAGCCCCTGGAGAGTGCCCGCGTGCTCCCGCTGGAGGAACAGCAGGTTCTTCTGTGCGCTTTGCAGCTGGTTCTCCAGGTTTGTGCCTGCCATGCTGACATCCAGGTGACCTGCAGGAACACAGACCCTCGTCACCATCCCACAGTGAGGGTCCTGGGGCAGGAAGTAGGGCTCTGGGTACAGAGGGTGCACACCTCCCAGGAGGAGGCCCAGGGAGACAGGGGACCAGAAAGCAGAGCCTGAGAGCGCTCTGGCCCTCGGGGCTGTTCCGGTCTCCACTCCTGGGGCACCTGCCCTGTGCCAGGCCTCGCCACGTGCACACTGGCACCAGGCCTGGCACACAGTCACCCCCAGTGTGGGGTCCCGGTCACCTCACATTCCTAGGGAGGAAAGGGCCATGGGGAGTGGATGAAGGAGCCTGGGGTCCCACGGCCAGTGTGGGAGAAGCAGGGACTGAAATCCAGGGTCCAGGTTCCAGGTCCCATCCTCTCCACACCTGGCTTCAGCGGGCAGTGACTGACCCATAGTGTCCTGAGAGGGCTCCCTGACAGGGAGGCACTGACTCAGCCCTCCCAGAGCACCTGGTGCCAGGGACCTGGGGCTGGATTCTCCAGGTGGCACTCGGAAGTGGCCGGGTACAGGGGCAGCGGTGGGCAGAATTCTGAGGGACGCCCCTGCAGTGGGCAGAGCTGAGAGCAGCCCGGCCCTTCCTGGGAATCTCTCAGGATGTGGTGGCTTCAGGAGCCTGGATCTGTCCCCAGTCAGTCCCTGCCTCCTCCACCCAGGCTCGCTCAGGGCCTGATTGCCTTCCCTGTAACTTGAGAAATGTGGTGAAGTCCATGTTTCTGGAAAACCTACCAAAGCAAGTCAAGATGCCTTGCAAAGCACTGAAAAATGCTAAGGGCAAAATGTGGGCTGGGGGCTTATAAATGATCCCTGCAGACATGATGGCTCTGTAGAGGAGGTCTCCACGGGCACCTTTCCTAATTTGCTCTGCCACAGACCCCTCCTGACAGGACCTGCCACTTCTCAGATGCTTCCAGGGTGTAACATCTGTGGGGTGGCACGAGGGGTCACCATCCTGTCACGACAGCTCAGCATGTGGTTTTGGAGATGACAGCACACCCAGGCTGACACCACTGTGGGTGACACCAACCGCTCTTTGTTCATTGTGAGGCCAGTGATATGTTCCCGTACTAGCTCTGGAGCCCAGAGGGCTTCCTCACCAGGGCGAGCGCTCCATTCACACATGCCACTCGGGCACAGAGGCCACGTGCCCCTCCCGGGGCAAGCTGGAAGCACAGAGCAGACGCACAGTCACCAGAGCTCAAGGAGTGGAAACAGCACACCCTCAAAGGACCAGGGTGAAGACAGCAGAAGGACGTCAGAGTTAGGGGAAAGCAGAGACTACCGGGATGGGCCAGTCCAGCTCCAAGGGCGTGTCGCCTGTGTGCCACTGGAATTTTCCAAAGGGAAACCTCCACTGTTGTGTGGAAAGAGGCGGCTGTGAGGAGGCTCAGGTCAGCGCAGTTCACAGCAAGAGAGGAGGCAAACCCAGACTCGACCTCAGGAGCCAGCCAGGCGACTTCCAGTTGGGTTTCCAGGCCCTGACCCCACGGAGCCTCCTAGTGGCTCAGGATGGCTGGTGTTCACGGCACACAGGGCGCTGCTGGCAGAGCTGGAGCCGTCTCCCAGCAGAGCAGCGAGGCTTCCTGCCGTGACAAGTTCTTGGGGTGCAGAGCTGCCTGCCCAGGTGCTAATTTCTAAGCAGAACCCATGGATCCCGAGGAGGTGGAACCCTCAGTGCCGCCTGCTCAGCGTGTGGCCTTGGGAGGAGACACTGACCTTAACCAAGGAGCCAACAATGACGGGTGGGTGGGTGGAGCTGTGTGCCCTCCAGCCTGGCCCTGCTGGATGCCAGCAAGCGGAGCAGCCTGGTGGCAAGGAGGGATAGGCCAGGCGTGCTGCCTGCGTCTCCCTCCAGCTCAGCAAGCCTAGCGTCCACCCCAGCGTCAGGCCCAGAGCCTACCTGGGGCGCCCGGGGTTCTGGACAGGTGGGGAGTGGGGATTACAGGGCCTAAAGGATGGTGATGGCTGCCATTTTCCTCCTGAGCTACGGCTGACTTGATTCTTCCAGTACGTTGGCATGAATAGAGCTAGAGAAGCATCCTGGTGGCCAAGGACACAGGCTGGGAGATGTAGATAATTTGGAGGAAGAAATGGAGTTGGTCCTGAAGGGCTTCATGCAGTGCCTGAGCCACTCTGGGGGTGAGACACGGTGGAGCATTCACCACAGAGCCCCAGAGGGCTGGCGCGGTGGGTGAAGGCCCAGACGCAGCGTTCCTGCGGCGGACAAGAATGGCCTCCTGGCGGCCACCCCACCTCAGCTGAGCCAGCCAGTAACGGCGGCAAGGCGACAGAGTGCGTCTTGTGAATGCTGCGCTTGCCGGGTCAGAAGAGCACGCGCTGCACGCCGTGGGCTTCGTAAACTGCAGTTCCTGCCTTGAGCCGACCCTGCTTTGTCCTGTGCATTGTTGGGAGCCGCGGCGGTTTCACAGTCCTTTGTTCCCCCAAAGGCAGTGTGGCCTGGACATCAGCCCTCTGCTCGTGAGGTCCTGTCTCTGCTGCAGGTAGCAGGCCTCCAAGGGACCGGCCCACTGGGTGCGCGCACACAGCTCTGTAGTCTTTCTCCTCAGGACTCCAGCGGCAGCCAGGGCCGCGCCGAGGACAGGCTACCCCGCCACGACTGGAGGAGCCTTGTCTGCAACTCTCCCTGAGGTGAATTCAAGAGGTGCTAACCTTCTCCTCATCCACGGTTCATTCTCCATGTTCAGAAAATTAAGACTTGGGGAGCTTCCAGTCCACATTCTGTGGGGATGGGCCCTGAAGCCCTGGCCCGACGGCCCTGGGGAAGAGCCTTGCCGGCGTTCCTAGTGGTAGCGCGCCCCTTATGGAGGCCCTCAGAGACGCAGGGCTCGCGTCACTGACTGCTCTCGGCCAGCATGAGGACAGATGGCCCGACCACAGCTGAGTTCATCCTCCTCCTGATTCAAAGGTGATGTTCCTTCGTGTCCTCAGAACACTCATGTATAAATGATGACCTAATGATTTTCATAATGGACCATCTCTCCTGTACGGACACTAAGTGCTGTCCATCGCTGAGGTCACTCATTTTCAAATCCTCCGAGGGAGAAGGGAAAAGCCCCATGGAAACAGACCATAAACCAGAGACGCCTCAGCTGTGCAGCTGCTCCCAGCTGCAGGGCCTGCAGGCCTGGAGCTTGAGGGTCGCCTGCAGAGGGAAGACGGCCTCCTCCAGCACAGCCGAGGCCAGGCCCTGCACCCTGGACCTGGAACAGCACTGCTCACAGGGAAGCCGTCCCTTGCTATCTGCACTCAGGTCAGAAATCATACAGCTGGCAAGGCCCCACTGACCATCTCTAAAGACTCACAAGTCCTGCCCTTCCTACCAGTGTCCCAGGCAGCCGGGTGAAGGCGGGGCATTCTGGGGCAGTTGGCGCCTTCCCAAAGCAGCAGGCTGGCTTAGTAAAAAGAATGCAGTATCTCCCCAGCACAGGTGTCCTCATCCCTGGTCCCGCAGGCACCCTGTCTAGGGCCAGGGGCACACTCACCCTCGTCTTCTTCAAGGCCAGGCTGACGGAGCCCCAGGCGGGGCGCGGCGCTTGGCTCGGCTGCCAGCTGCGGGAGACAGCCGCGAGCAGCCAAGGCCAGACTCATCCTCCTCTTTTCAAGCTCCCTTGTTCTGAGGCTCCTCTCCCACGGTTTTCTCCCAAGCACAACTCTGGTCACCACATCCCTCTGATGCTCCTGGGACCGGGCCCCACAGGATCAGAAGCCCCACCTGGCTGGCCCGTGTGCCCCAGCCCCATTGGCACTTGTGCCCTCGTCCTGGCATCTGCCATGCCCCTACAACACGGGGCTTCCGCACACCCTGCTGCCTCTGCCTGGACCGCCCCTGGCAGACCAGCCCTGCCCTTTGGCCTCATTAACTTGTTCTTGCGTCGCATCTGAACTCACACACGACCTGTGCAAGTCTGGCGATTTCATCCTGCTCCAGGTCGGAGCCAAGCGGAAAGTCACCCATAGCACTAGCCTGCGCATGGCCTCCCTGTGACTTCCCGCCATGCCAGGGGTGGTGTTTCAAATCATCTACGTTTCCTAGACAAACCACGATGGAATGTCTGCGAGGAAGGAGGCTCGCCGTCTAGAAGTGCGGAGCTCACGTGCACTCAGGCTCTCGAAGCTGGCCTCTCAGCGGGGCTGTCCATAGAGAGGGCAGTGATGTTAGAATCTGGCAAAGCGGCACCCAGCACCAGGTGGAAGTTGTCAGGTGGCTGTAACAAGCTGTTTTGGGTTCTGGTCACGCATATGTGATGACCCACTCATGGTGGCCCTCTCCCCCATGGACAGGTGGTGCTCCTGAGCCCTGCGTCCCCTCCCCTCTGTGCTTTCTGCAAGGCCCTGTCCTGCCGGGCACAGCCTGCCCTTGAGCTGGCATCCCAGTGTGAGCTTGAGGACCTCTTGGGGCTTTCTGTGGGGACTTTCTGCATTGCTCGGGTATCCTCCAGCCTAAGCACTGTCCGCCAGGGAAACCAGGGCTGGCAGGGGACAGATGTGGTGATGGGATGTGAGGGGAGAAGGCGTCCCTAGCAGGGGTGGTGCTCCACATGGCCCTGGAAAGCCTTGGTGGAAGAGGCCTGCACAGGGCCTCAGTGGTGCAGCCAGCTCGCAGGGCTTCACAGCTCAGTGCCGTGGGCGGGTGTGTGTGTGTGTGTGTCTGGCTTACAGCAGGTGCCTAATAAGCGTTGGCTGTATTACTTCTCTATAAACATTACCCAATAGTTCTATAAATAACACTCGCAGGTTGCTCACTTGCCCCAGCAGGGTGTTTCCGGAGCATCATCTAAGTATGGAAATGAGCTGGCCAAGAAACTCCAGGTACTTCCACAGGGAACACAAATGCAAACAGACTGGCCTCTATCCTCTCTCTTCACTGGAGAGGAGCCATTCAGGGAAGGAATGGAGAGTCAGGCAGAGCCAAGTGCCCTTAGGGACAATAAAACCTACTTCTTCCTTTGAAGTGATCTATAGTACTCTACAGGGGCTGGAAGTGGCCCAAGGCTAATTAGGCCAGGACTCTTATCCTTCTTTTAAGAAAGGAACCTCACCACTTAAGAAAGGAACTTGCACTGACGGTTCCGAATTCATAACCCGCGTAAAACAACCACCGCAGCACCTTCCTCCCTCACTTGTACTTGTATTTAAGAAAGTCAACTAGCAAAGGATTCGAAAATCCCCAAAAGTCAGGTCCACAGGACAAGGATGCCACTCCAAGGAAGGGCATGACAAGGATGCAGACTCCAAGCGTCTGAAAATGATTCCAGAAATATTTTGGTAAAAAAAGAGTGGACACCACTACACAATGGTAGTGGAAATGTTGAAAGCAAAGGGGCAATTATTTTTTAAAGGGACAAAAATCCTGTTTATCAATTGTTCTTCAAGAATTAGGCTTTTGTTGTTTTTTCTTTTTAACCTAATGAAAAGAGCTGTGGCTGCGGGCCTCGCATGAGAGTCAGAGTTTTGGCTTCTAATCCTGCCTTGGCCGGATTAGAAGCTGCAAGAAAGCTCTCTGTGTCCTCACCTTTCTCTTTAAAACCTGAGACCTAACAGAACCTGCTTGACACAGTCCTGGGGGGACACAGTGAGATTTTCAGATACACATTTTCCAGTACGCCTGGCTTGTTGTGATGGAAGGGATTCACCCGACTGACAGGGCGCCCCTGCTCTCCGGCAAGGCAGCAGACATCTTTTAATACCTAGGTCTCCAAAAGCGGGCCGAGGAAAACTCCCATAGAAACAATGAATCAAGCAAAAAAGTCTTATATTTTGCAAGCTATCCAGAGAGCACACTAAATGTCTGTCGGGAAGGGGGAGCATGGCCACCTGGACCATGCAGTAATTAAAAATACCATAGATGGTTATTGACAAAGAAATAGGTCTATGATGAGTTTAAAAAGGGTGTTGAAAGTCCTATGTATAACATAAGGAGTGACAAGATCTAGAAGGAAAGCAACCCAGGGGGATATACATTTCTCTCTAGATGGTGGGTTATGGGTGATTTTACTTCTAAATAATCTGCTCTGGTACCCTCTACACCCTCTTTAGTGAGGCACATATATGTATTACTTTATTGTCAGAAGTTATAGAGCAGTTTCTATTTAAAAAGTTAGTCACTAAGCCTCCTCTAACAAGAGTGACCTGCGTCGTCATGATGCTGCTCCAGGGGAATCTTGGATTGCTAGATTCCCAATCAGTATGGCAGAATTGGCAAGGACCAATGGAAGGCAGCTTTTACCAAAGCACTGTTTAGCATCCCCGCAATGTGCAGAAAGCGATAACATGAGCAGCTCCTGGGGACCTCCCCTCCCCTGACCACACATCCCTGTAATTCTCTGACATTACCTATCATAAACACAAGGCCATCAACAATTCCTCAGGCACTGACAGCTGTAAGGTAGAAAACAGCCCCTTTCTAATTTTCACATCCCCTCTCTAAAAGCCCAAGGCAGTTCCCGCCCCAGGGGGTTCCTCTCCCGAATCTTCCACCTCGGAAACAAAGCCTACCTGCTCAGGTTAGCACATCAAAAGAAGACCGCCACTGCTTATCTGTCCCGCGGATTTTAAAGTGACCAAGCCTTTTAAAGTGACCAATCCCTGGCTCGCCATGCGGTTTGTAGTGGGCTCTATAAAATCCCTCCCATGCGTCCCCTCTCTCTCTTCTTCTTTCCTCTTTCCTTCGCCCGGGCGCCCACTCCCCTGAATAAAGGATTTTCTGGCTGCATGAGGTGTCCGTGTCTGGCTGGCCGATACCCTAACAACAGCCATTTCCTTCTGGAAGGATGAACGGCCTCAGTTAAGGTAGTAACAGATGTGATCGGGAGACAGCAACCAGACGTGGACTCTGACCACAGCCTACCCGGAGTCTGCCCGCCCCTACATCTGCAGGATGGGTTTATTCACGTCCTCTGCGTCTGATGGTCGCTGTCTGTGAGAGTTTCTATTTAAAACCAAGTCCAGCATCTGTGTGCAGCCAAGGGCTTGGCCCCTCTGTGTGAAAATGTCTCACCAAGAAAGCGAGTTTGTAGAGCAGGTGCTCTCGGGTGTCCCTAAGTGGGCTGCGCAGGCCAACATGGGCACATGTAGGGGCTCCTGCAGTCTGTCATACGGTGCCTGCTGGGGCTGCCCTGGGCCTCATGGGAAATGGGGCCGCCCACTGCCAGGATGTCCAGGACCCTTAGGTAGCCCCACCCCAGGAGGCAGAACACCAGCACGCTGTCTCCCGACCTCAGCACTGGAAGAGAACATCTCTGAGGGAAGTGGTTTCTCGGGAGGCGGCCAAGGGGCAGGCAGGGCTGTGGTGGCTGTCCAAGCCCCTCCCCCTCAACTGTGTCCTCCTCCTACCCTTTCCAGGCAGCTCCCCCCCAGGATAAGTGCCCTCCAGGGCCTTGTTTCATAAGCTGGAGCCAAAGCATTTGCTACTTTATAAAAAAGTCACTTGCGAACTGCTAACAAGCTGGTAGTTCACCAGAACGGTCCTGAGCCAACAGTTGAAGGACATAAAGCTCCCAAGTTACCATACAAACAGTACACCCGTGGAGTTAACTTCCGCTGAAGGGTCAATACGCAGGTTATATCTAATTAACACTTCTATTTCCATATCCATTATGATTGCCACAGGTGTGACTAACTGGTCAATAACCCTAAGATATACTGACTCTGAGTGTCAACTGTCTTTTCACACTGAGGAAATGGGAACTATTTCTCAAATCTTAGTGTTCGATGACCACAATCTAAATTGTAGTTCCTAGGTCAAGAAGGTGTGTTCATTAGTTTTTAGAATCTACGATGCCAAACCGATGAACCATTTCAACTGAGTTAGCTGATGAGCTGTTCTGTCCATTTTGTGGGCCTGCCTAATAGCACAGCTTCCAAGGAAAGAAAAGAATTCATTCACTGAAACTCTATACACTTCAAGTTAGCCACATTTTTTCCTTTGTAACTTACAAAATATAAAACAACCAATGGTTTCGTTAGCTGTGGTAGAAAGTCCTTAGCTACTGGGCATATGAAAGAATGACTGTCACTGAGGGAAGAGACTTTGTCCTGAGATATAGTCAAAAGAGCTCTGCCTGGTTGGTCCCAGCCCTGGCATCTCGTCCAGCATGAGACTTTAGCCATGCAACCAGGCAGAGCCAAGCCAGGTCCTCTGACTTGCTGCTCTGCAAATGGGCTCACAGATGACCTCACAAGAGCTGAACGGGGGATGTTAGAGATCTTTGAAATTATTAAAATAGTCCAACAATGACCAACTCAGTGACTAGGGTCACCATAGCCTGGCATTTCACTGCAGTGATCACATACCTTCTGGTGATCACCAGGTATTTGTTTTTATTAGACATTTATTTCTTTGGAATCACACAGTTTGAGTGAATACCAATATTGTTTTAAGCTTTTGCATTGCTGTGACTCAAATACCCAACAAGAACAACTTAGAGAAAGGGCAGTTTATTTGGGGCTCACGGTTTCGGAGGTTGCAGTCTGCAGATGGCTGACTCTGTTGCTCTGGGTTCATGCATCCCAGGGGAGCAGCCCATGGAGGAAAGCTCTCAGTGCATGCTGGGGTGGAGTGCAGCGGGGCGAGGGGTTGCAGGAAGAACCACCCTTCCAGGGCACAGCCCAGTGATCCCTTCCGCCAACCACGCCCCACCTGCCTACGGCTACCACCCAGCTTGGTCCATTCAAACTAGGATGGAGTGACCAGGCCACAGCTCTCACAACCCACGTCACCTGGAAACATTCCTGCATCAACACGAGCTTCTGGGGGACAGCTCATGTGCAAGCCATAACAAGCATCTTTAAAGGAAGGTGAGCTTATTCTCTTAGAAGGCATTTACCATGTCCCTAGACCTCCATTTCTGAGGGCTTCTTCTGATGGCTTCAGCACATCCACTCACAGCCGCTTAACCCTTTGGCTCTCCATCTAGTGATCTGACAGTCCCACATGGACGACTTGAGTCTTGGAAAGTCTCCGTGCTGTGGCCTTCCTGTGCTGTGGCTGTGGACGAGGCCCGCGCGCTGGTGGCATCGCAGGCTGACTCGCGCAGCATTCCTTCTGCTCACAATCGCTCTTTGTTGCGTCAGGGAGAAGAGAACCCCCAGGCTCATGGATTCCAGGCCTGTGTCATCCACGCATCAAGTTCCAGGGGAGGGGGACACTGCCCCACAAAACAGCTGTGCGTGAAGAAGGCCCGTCATTCAAAAGGTACAAGGAACCCGGACCTGGAGGTGGGGACAAGTGCTAGAGCAGCGCACGGTGAGGCCAGGCGCTCATGCAGGTGAGTTCAGGGCTTGTCTTTGCAACCACACTGGAATTAGCTGGGCTAGACGAGGCATTAGCAGCTATCGCAGCAGCAGCAAGTGAGGACCAGGGAAGAGGAGCAGACGAGAGGGAGGGCCACCGCCTTCACTGGGCGCAGCAGCTCCCTCCCTCCGGAGGGAGCTTCCGGAGGTTTCAAGACAGAGATGCAATCCAGGATCTTCTTATCCTGAGGGTCCCCGATCTTGTTAAAGGTCACTTTTCCATTTGTACAACTGCCTTCGTCTTGTTTCCTCTCATATCTGACCTCGGTTCCCACTGGACTGATGGCACCCCGGGCTGTGACCCTGCTGCAGGGCCACGTTTGCCAGCACACCCTGCGGATGAGCGCCCCACATGCCTGCGTCGGGAACTTGGCCGATTTGGTTTCAAGTGCCCCGGGTTTTGGTTTCCATCGAGCCCAACATTCTGGTTGGCACAACTCCGGCCATGCCTGGTGGTCAGTCAGTGTTCAGGATGGGTGGCTGCATGGTCACCGCAGGTCACACGTGGAAGCCACTTTTTAGGCTGGTGAGAGCGGCAGCATTTGCCCCCATGCAGCAGCTGCTACACACAGGCCCAGTCACACCTTTTGTGGGCCCTTCTTGCCTTTTAAGGGCGTGACCACTGCCCTGCGTAGCATGAACAGTGACCACATGCCATATGACCAATTCTGTCCCAACACAGCTTCAGGGTCTCAAGCATCTGGGCAGGAAATGACACAAGAATATATATATATTTTGGTACCGGGGATTGAACTCAGGGGCACTCGACCACTGAGCCACATCCTCAGCCCTATTTTGTGTTTTATATAGAGACAGGGTCTCACTGAGTTGCTCAGTGCCTCGCCGTTGCTGAGGCTGGCTTTGAACTCGCGATTCTCCTGTCTCAGCCTCCCAAAATGCTAGGATTACTGGCGTGCACCACTGTGCCAAACAGAAGGACAGTTTTTAATCTCAAAAAGTTGGAAGTCACTAATGAAAATTAGTGACAATGGCTATTTACCAAGTGTCTGTGTGCCAGGCTCAGAATCACCTAGTTTCTGGGATAATCACGTGAGATAGGTATGTTCTATCCCATTTTTCAAAGAACTGAGCTCAACAGATTAAAAATGTTTGACTGCACTTTCAAACACCAAGAGCATAGGCCAGCCCTTGTCCACTCCCCTCCGTTTCCCACCCATGGTGGTGTTCCCACCAGTTCTTGGGTGGCTGTGGAAGAGCCAGTGCTACCTGCTGTGCATTCTGGAATGTTCAGTCCAAGCATGGCCCTGTCGCAGGGAAGTAGTAACGCAGCTGCTGACAGTCACTGGGTGGCCTTCAGCTAGAGTGCCAAACGCTTCCCCACCTCCTACAGGGGAAAGGGAAGCAGGGTACGCTTGGGGCCATGCACAAGCCTGGTATCTTCCTGGTGCTGTTTGGTCCCCGCTTCCCTTTCCCAGGGGGATAAACTGCTAACACAGGCCTGTTTTAGTTGGAACAGAGCTGGTCCTCTGCTCAGTGTTCTTCTAGCTAAATCTCACAGCATTAGTGACAAGGTGGCACCAAGGGGTGATGTTCTCCACCAGCTGCAGTTGAGTGAACTGTACCGACATGCTGTGCTGTTCTCAGGTAGGAGTTCCAGTGACAGCAGGTGGGGGTCACCCCCAGCTCTGCACCTGGACCGCCCAGGTTTGGATCCTAGCTTGCCATTTGCTACCTAGGCAACCTTGGCAACTTCCCCAAGCTTCCTGTGCCTCACTTTCCTGATCTGAAAAATGGGAAGAGAACCTGCTTCATCAGGGAGTTGTGACAACATCTGTAATGATGGAAATAGTCTGTTCTTTGCTGTCTGCTGAAGTAGCCACTAGCCTTGCGTAGCTATTGAGCATCTGAAATGTGGCTCATGTGTCTAAGAAACAGAATTTTTCACTTTGTTTTTATTTAAGTTCACAAGGACTTCAATAGCCCCACGGGGTTATGGCTTCCTGCGGTGGGCAGCACAGCCGACTAGAACCACCACTTGCTACTGCGATCATGGCCCACGTGCAGCCAGCCAGGTGCCTTCACTTGCTGCTCCCAGACAGCGTCGCGGAGCCTGCAGGGCCTGTCCTCGCTTTGCACTGCATCACTGAACAATTTTATTCTAAGTGCGATAACCACCATCCTCTGCCATTTTGCATCTTCACAGCATTTGTCACCATCTAAAATCAGGTCATTTATTTATCTTTCTTACCTTACTAGCATGTCAGCTCCAGGAGAACGGGGCTTTCCTGTCTCATTCCCTGCTATTTCCCCAGCACCTAGAATAGAGAATGCCCCTAGCCATCTGAAATAGCCCTTAAGAAAGGGCTCTCTGGAATTCAAACTGAGTGGTGATCCCACACCATTTCTGGGCTCACACCTCTTTTGCAGCCCCCAAGGATGTAGGATGTTTTGTACTGGTGAGAGTAAGAGGGCTTGCGACTAATTCTCTGATTGGCATGAGGATGCTGCCAGCGTGGAGGAAAGGATAGCTAGCTTTTTCTCCTCTGGGAAACTGGGGTTAGGGAGAAATCTCTCCAAGAGTAAAGAAGTATTCAGCCACCTAACAGCTGAAGTTTAGTTTCTGTTGGAAGGAAAGCATGGGCTTGCTCAGGACATTCTTGAGAGTTTGTGACAGCTATCATCTTAGGTTCAGCTCACTGGCACGTGGAAGGGTTATTCTGCTATGAGCCAAGCATGCACTGTGCTGATCTTGTGCACAGCACCAAACTTGAGATACAGCTGAGCCACATGTAGGGGATGCCGCGGGTCATGCCTGGGACTCTTCAGTGGTGGACGGAGACTTGGCAAATCGGAGAGACTCACGTTGAGCGTTGATGCTGCCCTTCCTGGGATGGATGAATGAGAAAAAGGACGACAGTGCAATTGGTTTTCCATGAAGCTAACTTTATTTGACTCAAAGGACAATTCCTCCTTTTCACTTTAGACTTGCCCAGTTGAGAAATGTACTGTACCATGAATTCCATAGTCTGGGAACCACTCGTTACCAGGGGGCACGGTGACTGCTAGGAACTTAACATCAGCACTGGTTTGGTTCTTAAATTCACCTTGTGATGTTTATAAAGCCCATAACAACAGGCGGGCAATCAGTTCTTTCAACAAGGAACCTGGAGGCCAGAGCCAAGTCAGGTCTCTGCAGTGCACATGTGCACTGCTCGCTGCTTTCCTGGCCGGTCAAGGACAAAGAAAACGCTGTGATCAAACACTCTGAGATGCACACACTAGCTCAGAGCCAGGGAAGGTGGCCCACGTGCTGCCGCCCTCACAGTGTGCCAAGCTCTCTCACCCACCTGCCCACCTCCCGCACTAGCAGGGTGACCCCAGGAGAGCAGTGCCCTTCTCAACCAGCGTGGCGCTGCCAAGCACCTGGAGGAACCTAACGACCGTCAAATGAATAAGGACTGGAGTGACAAAGGTTTTATTTTGGACAAGTTGGGACTGAGCTGAGCCTTAAAGGATGGGCAGGGCTTGGATGGGAGGAAGCACTTCTGGTGAGGTAGCTATGGATGAGGTTTTAGAAGTAACAGTGAGACCGTTAAACTATGGGACTCAGAAAGAACATTGTGCAGAGTGGCAGGACAAGGTCAGGGGGACCAGCTGTGTCAGGGCTAAGCTGCATATTCAAAGCTACTCACAAATGCTGAAAAGGCAGAGTTAGGAAATGGGGGAAAGCTCTTTATGCATTAGAGGCAGAATTCCTGCCTGAGGGAAGTTAGTGTGGCAGGGAAAGAGCAGGATGCAGAAGAAGGAAGGACATAGGCCCCAGGTCCCTCAGCTCTAAAGAAAAGTAGAATGACTTTTACTGAGGATTACATGCCAGGCTGTGTACTTGACAGACACTCAAGAGGAGCAGATTGTGGCATTACCTGTGTTTCACACCCCAGTAGGCAACTTGGATGGGGTTAAGCAACTTCATTAAAGCTTTAGCTAGTGAGTAGCAGGGCTAGGATCCACCCCAACCCACAGCGACTCAGAAGCCCAGCTCCAAGGATGCACTATAGTGCTGTGGCCACAAGGAGTGGAACGTCGCTGCCCACTAACAGGCACTCAGGCATGCCCTACAGACACAACGCTGCTCTCCCACACTCTACTTCTCAGTTCTCTCCTGAGGGTGTGGCTCAATGGCTAAATGCCTCTGGATTCAATCTTTGGTACCAAAAAAAAAAAAATATCCCCTTCTGCCCTTTTCTTTCTGCATATTGTAGGTTGAAAGCTTCTTAGGTCTAGCTTTTTTTGCTCTGTGCTAATAGAATTCCATTAAACATCACAAAACAAGAGAAAATGTTTCTCTTGTCCCACAGCTTCAGAAAGGCAGACCCTGCTCTGGCTTAGGAAGCTTGTTCTGCTAAGGAACAGTCAAAGTGTACATTCTTGTTCGGTGTAATTACCAATGAGTATTTTAAGACAACTGGGCTTTAGGGATTGTTGCAAATCCTTTAAAATGTAACCTTTAACTTCTAAAAGTTTGCTTTTTTAATTGGTTGTCTTGCTTGATGACTTATTGTCTTAATACAATCTGAAGATGCGTATCTTTCTTGAAGATAACAAGCTCTGAAGTTTGTTGGGCTAGCTGGAATGGGGGCTGGGGATTTCTCCCTTCATACAGATGATTAGAATAAATGTACGTAGAGACAAACTCTTTATTCAAATGGAGCTTCAGTCTTTACCTGTTTATGGATGAACTGGCGGTGTGGCTCAGATAGCTGAACAGAATGGGGAGTGGAGAGAGGAAGATGGTGACTCCCCTGAGACACTGTGCCACTGGGCAGAGGGCCTCCGCCTGGGTCTGGTGAGGATCGGGCTTCATGCTCTGCCTGGGACATACCTACACAAGCTATTATTCTACTCAACCTACACTACTGTTGTTTTGCAGCTGATGCAAGATATAGCTGCTTTTTTTTTTTTTAAATACAAAGAACAGATGGAGTTGCTGTGCTGTCTTCTATTCTGAGACAACAGAGGCAGAATACAGGGGATTCCACCTTCCCCATGGGGTCAGGGCAGAATCATGCTTTTATCAGGGTAACTGTGGCCCAAGAGGACCCCTGGCAATGTCTGGAGATATTCTGGGTTGTCAGAACTAGGGAAGGCAAGCTGCTGGCATCTAACGGGTGGAGGCCAGGGGTGCTAAATAGCCCCCAGTGCACAGGAGGCCGGTGACAGAACCACTTCCCCCGAATGCCAACTGTTTTGCAGCTGAGCAGCTCTCGGGTAGAGACAATCTAATTTGAAACAGATTTTTGTCTTTTACCTTGGTTTTTCTGCTCTCCTTGGGTTCACTGGTCAACTGTGGGAGCATAGAGCTTGATGGAGGGATACAACATGGCCATATTTGCCTTCCTTCCTGTTACAGAAAGCTACTAATACTGGAGAAGGGCAGGGTGCAGTGGCACACACCTGTAATCCCAGGGGCTCAAGAGGCTAAGGCAGGAGGACCTCAAGTTCAAAGCCAGCCTAATCAATGGTGAGGTGCTGAGCAACTCAGTGAGACCCTTTCTCTAAATAAAATCCAACACAGGGCTGGGGATGGGGCTCAGTGGTTGAGTGCCCCTGAGTTCAATCTCTGGTACTCAAAAAAAAAATTATTTATAAAAAATAAAGTGAAGCTGGGCACAGTGGCATATGCCTGTAATCCCAGCGGCTCAGGAGGCTGAGGCAGGAGCATTATGAGTTCAAAGCCTCAGCAAAAAGCGAGGCACTAAGCAACTCAGTGAGACCTTGTCTCTAAATAAAATACAAGATAGGGCTGGGATGTGGCTCAGTGGTCGAGTGCCCTTGAGTTCAATCCCCTACCCCCCCCCCCCAAAAAAAAATAGCGGAGAAGGCGGCAACTATCAGGCGAAAGGCGTAGGTGCCCATTTGAATTCTCCGTGTCTGAAGCCCTGGTACGGCAGGTGTGCAGAAGGCACCGCTGCACCTGCTTCACTGTGCTCATCAGGGAACAGGCCCTGCCTTCGCGTGGAGGAAAGGGCCATGGGCACTCCACATCCCTGGGGATGTGAGGACGTCTTCCCCGGCCTTTGACAGTTTTTTTTTTTTTTTTTTCCTGTATGAACACTAAAGTGAACTGAGAAATGAAGAGAGAGTGTGCAAGAGAATTCTAGAATCCCAAACAAGGACTCCAGCATCTGATCATAAAGGATGTGTATGTGTGAAGAGCAGAGTGGGCGCCTGGGGTCAGCCCGGGGTGGGGAGGGTGCTTTCTGGAGTGCTCTGACCCAATGGGCAGCCAGTCCCATGGACACTGTGAAGCTCTAACATTTCCCAAATGCAAGGGAACTTCAGTTGTTAAGGAGATCACTAATTACATCAAGTTTAACAGAATATTAGAGTCCTAAGAAATTTATGAAATTATGCCCCAAACTCCTAAGATTTTACATGCACTAGCACTTTAAGAAAAGCTTACCAGGCTAGGAGAAAGTGTAGGCTTCATGGTCACCAGAAAACCCTGCTTACAAAAGAGACACAGTTTAAACTGTGTAATGTACACAAACATAATGGAGAAGTGAAAGAAATTAGTGTTGAGCTGGTAAATCTTAAAATAATCTTCTTCTTGGAAAAGATCTCTTCCCAAGTAAAAATGATTGCTTGGGTTATAAAATCCCAGTTTAAAAATAAAATTTGGAGATACAGGTAGGTATAAATCAAAAAGCTACTTGTCTTTAAAAAAAAAAAACACTTCTGTACTAAGAACGAGAATGAGGATACGCCGACATAATATGAAAAAACGACATAAAAGAATGAAAATTATTAACATTTTATTCAGATTCAAATTCTTTCATACATTACTTTGTGAAGCTGGGGTTCCCTTTCTGGGGGTGATTTTAAGTTTGCAGTTCATTTTCTCAATAAAGCAAGCAGCTTGGAGTACCTCGGAGCCAAGCTTTGTGGGGAACACCCCGACAAGCAAATGGAAACATCCTGGCTTCGCAGGGACAGCATTCTAGATGACCCCGCACATACCAACGCGCACCAAAAAAGCAGGATTTTTCACAAAGGCTAAAATAATGGCAATTTCCTAAGTTCCTTACACTTGCTTTATAGATCATGAATGATCCTTGTGCCGTTACCTCAGGCAGGCAAATTTAAGTGTGAGGATTCAACTAAAGTGGGTGATACCTTAAGGAATTAGTATCTTCATATATGGCTTTAAAAAATTCTGACACTATTACCTATTACGAAACCTCCAGTCCTCTGCTCCCACTAGCTGAGCCACGTGTGAGGACTGGACTTCTCTGCTCATGCTCAGTGGCGACAGCTGCATTATTCTTTAATGTACATTTAATTTTTGAAAATGTCTTATTCTCTATGAGCTAATAGAGCACTGGGGTAATTAGTTAATAATGTATATTTACCTTAAAGATTGTAAAGAAATTAAAATTCAAATGGAAGAGGCAAACCTCACCACTTACAATCCCCATGGATCACCTACTGGGTCTTTTGAGCATTTGCTTTTTTTTTAAAATTCCATTTCCTAGCTAGATATTTTCTATCTATCTATCTATCTATCTATCTATCTATCTATCTATCTATCTATTTATTTATTATGTGGTGCTGAGGATCGAACCCAGTGACTCATGCATGCGAGGCAAGCACTCTACCACTGAGCTACAGCCCCAGCCCCTTGAGCATTTGCTTTTAAGCCAAGATTAAGATGGCAAAACCAATGGATGATACCTGCTGTTTGATAATACTTAAAACCTACAAGTTTCCATCTCTACTATTTTGCCATTTATATGGACTGTGTGGAATGACTTCACGTGTGGACAGTGTGCGTGTCAGTGAAATAAACCAACAGAAACTGTGCAGAACTGAGGACAAAGCCTTGGCAGCTGGCCTTCGGGGTGCAATCTGTCCCCGACAAGGAAGGAGTGCCTCTTCCTGGCTGCTGTCCTCACTGGAGTAGGAGCAGCCTTGCTCTCCCTGACTCATCCTGACCAGACACTGCAGCCGCAGGGACTCGCAATGCTCTCGGGCCTGTCTTATCCCTAAGTCATGGCTTTTAGAAATACTCGTCCTTTGGTGAGTGACATGGCCCACGTGCTCTATGGCTCATCATCCCTCTCGGGCTGACCAGCTCCTCCTCACGCTTTCTTGTCCCCGATCAGGCCCTGCACAGTAACAGGCCTCTGGAGGGGGTCTTTACAACCAGATGTCTTCGGCATTTGCCAGATAACTCCTTTGTAGCTCACCTGGCTCTGTGCTGTGTCCCTTGGCAGGGGGCGTCCAGATGGGAAAGGCTGCGAGGGATTAGAGGTGCTACGGTATGCTCCACTTTCCATAGCACTCATGGGTCACCCTGCGTGCCTGGCTCAGGTGCTAGGAAGAGGCCAGAGAGCAGCTTACGGGGCAGGTTGTAAATATATTCAGATTAGCTTCACTCAGACAAGAAAAATGATTTTCCTGTGAACGTTTTAGTAGTTTCCCTGTGTGTAGAAGATACCCACATGCAAAGGCTGACACATGACTGCCAAAACACTCCTAAAATATTTTATTTCTGGATTTGGCACATTAAGTGCATCTATTTAAAGCAGGAGTCCACAACTGAGAGACAAGGTTGTAAATAAAGCTGTAAAGCCCCATACATCCATCCGTGCTTCTCTGTCTCGCCCAGAATCAGAAGAGGTGTAAAGTCTCAAAATGGAATTGTGAAAAATTCTCTGGTCAGGATTTCAGAAACTGGACTGAAGTGGCTGGCTGGGTGCCCTACCTACAGGGTGTCGAAGGGAGCGTTTCGACAAAGTCTGGAATTTTCACCTAAAAGGTTGAGAGGCTTGTGAGCCTTCTGGTTACTCTTCCAATAGTAGAACATGACTGTGTGAGATGAGCCTGTGTCTGTCACTGGAAGGCACCTGTAAAGGGTGTCAATGGATGTCATTCCCATGCCAGAAGTCTGTGTGGCTAGGTGCACACTCAATTCAACTGTCCAAGATACTGGTGCAGCCTTCTTGCAAGTGACTCCATAGTTCCTTCTAGGGTGCCAAGGACACACAGCTCCTCCTGTAGGAGGGCACTGGCCCCAGCTGCTTAATCACTTCCAGTGAAACTATTTCCCCGAAAGACACAGGACACCTAATCTGCTTCCCACTTGAGTTTCAGACTCAACATAACTACACAGCAGGTCTGGCTGGCATCTGAGGCCGCCTGGAAAGGCACTCCACTCCAGCCACAGCCTACTGATGGGAAGAACTCAATGTGACCTTCTAGAAATAGTGGTTATCTAGAAGTGCTCTGCATTCTATCCTGCAAGACCCAAGAACACCTCTGAATAGATAGCTCCCCACCTGTCTCCAGTACTGTTCCCATTTATTATTTCTCGCTGGAAAACCTGCCTATGCCTCCATTCAGCAAGGTCTGCCTTTGGTTTTCTCTGCCCTGGGTCCCCTGCCACAGGATTACTGGGCTGGCAAATCTCTGACAAAAACGAACTTGACCACTTTCTTGATGGGAAAGGGACCCTTACTAGAGGCCTGGTCCTCAGCAGAGAGGCAGAGGAGGGCGGCACAACCTTCCTGCCCATCAGAAGGCTGGCCTCCCCTCCCCAGAGCATCAGGGTGCCAGTGAGCAGGTGTCCTAAGAGCAGAAGCTGCTGCTCTGTGCTACTGGAATCTGCTGTCTGGTCATGGCGACCAGAATACAAAGATGACCATCCAAGACGTAGAGAGGGACAGGCCACACTCGCTACCCTCTGCCATTTTCCGTCTAGAGAACAGAAAACTAAGCAGAGCTTTTCAGCTTTCTTATAAATGGACAAGGCTTAAACATTTCTTCTTTTCAGTAAAGTGGGTTACACTCAGGAGCATTCTACCACTGAGCTATATTCCAGTCTTTTTTGGGGGGTGGGGGTAGGGGATGGGGTCTTGCCAAATTGCCAAGGCTGGCCATGAACTTGTGAACCTTCTGCATCGGCCTCCTGAGTCTCAGCCAGACTGAAACATTTCTAAAAAGTGGAGCTGCTTTCACATGCCAATAGCCATAGAAATAAACCAATGCCTTTTACCTGGGTTGATATGTGAGACAGTTGGAGAAACAGGGGTTCAAAAATAGCCTCCTTCAATATTCAGGGTATGGCATGACCTAACCTCCTATATCATTAGAAAAATTAGGCTGGGAACTGCTGGGTGTGGAGGTGCACGCCTGTAATCCCAGCAACTCAGGAGGCTGAGGTAGGAGGATCGCAAATTTGAGGCCAGCCTCAGCAACTTAAGAAGACCATGTCTGAAACAATAAAAAGGACTGGGGATGTAGCCCTTCTTTCTAATGAACTCATGGGCAAAGCACCCATGAGTTCATTAGAAAAATGCAGAGATTGAAGGATAATTATGCCATGACACAGGTGGATCTTTCTCTTGGGAAACCAGTGCTTTTATGCATATTCTATGTTACAGCGGGGACGGCCATTCCAGAGCACGGCCAGGAGTGCGGTTTGTAGCAGTGAAGCCCGACGTTACGTAAGAGAGTGGGCTTAAAACAATGCCTCACACACTCCGCCTGTCTAGCAAGCAAGGCAGCCACAGGGTGTACTTAGAACAGCCAAGGAAGGAAGCCGAGGGGCAGAGGATATGGACCTAACACGGCTCTAAACTTAATATCTTAAGTGTTGCTAAAGACGCAACAAAGACAAAAAATGTAGAAAAAAATGTATCCTATGCCTTGTAATCCATTTATCAGAGGTTGTTTTTTTCTCACACTGAGCTGCCCAAGTTTGCTCTTCCAGTGCCAAAGAAGGGCAGCTCGCTGCTCAGTTCTGGGAACCCAGCTAGAAGCAAGCAGCCAGCCTCAGGAGGGAGCGTGCTCCCTCGTTCCTCAGCCCCAGGAGAGGAGACACTTCTCGCTTCTTGAAGTCATTTCTCATAGGGGAAAATTGGGAATAACCATGAAATATCACTCTTAGTCTGTTGTCCACTGTGGAGATTTGCGTTAAAACGTAAATGGTTTTCTGATCAACAAAAGTCTTTTAAGATAAATAACTGTGTGATGCCTTTGGAGGCTGTGACTATAGAGGCTCTAAAGCCTGGCTTGTGACCCCTCAGAGACTGCTTTCTAGCTGGTTGCCTTACTTGACCATTTGTTGTCCTGGTAATCATACTTAAAGCAGCATCTGTGATTTCTTTTTCCTGAAGGAATA
Source organism: Geosciurus inauris (assembly GCA_004024805.1). NCBI lineage: Eukaryota > Metazoa > Chordata > Mammalia > Rodentia > Sciuridae > Geosciurus > Geosciurus inauris. The sequence continues at coordinate 29,850 of PVHX01008967.1, read as the reverse complement.
AATACCTCTAAGGTTTTCTTTTTTTTTTTTTGGTACCGGGGATTGAACTCAGGTACTCGACCACTGAGCCACACCCCCAACCCTATTCTGTGTTTTATGTAGAGACAGGGTCTCACTGAGTTGCTTAGCGCCTCACTATTGCTGAGGCTGGCTTTGAATGTGCAATCCTCCTGTCTCAGCCTCCCAAAGTGCTGGGATTACAGGCCTGCGCCACTGCGCCCGGCTTCTAAGGTTTTCTTGTTTTAATTTTGGCTGACGAGACAAATTTGATGTTCATCTCTTTTCCCATCATGTGTACAGTAAGTGGTGCACTCCTCGTTGCCACACACTTGGAGGGCTGAACGCAGCCGGCAGCAGGCTCAAGAGCTGAAGACAAGCTCATCAGCTAAACAGCAAACGAGGACTGTTTTCAAAAGGGGTTTTAAAATATTAAGCACCTGGGGCTGGGGTGGTGGCTCAGTGGTAGAGCACTTGCCTAGCACATGTGAGGCACTGGGTTCAATTCTCCGTACCACATATAAATAAATAAAATAAAGATCCATTGACAACTAAAAAATATTTTTAAAAAATTAAGCACCTTATATGTTAATTCAGATTGTTTTTCTCTCTAACTTCTTAAATTGGAGAGTGCAGGCAATGGTTTCCCTCCCCTGGCTTACTCCCCTTCAGTCCTGGCATACGGGCATTCTGGAGCGCGCAGGGAACTGTGCTTGGCCCCCTGGCCAGAGGAGAGTCCTAACTCCACCCACCATTCAACGCTGTACTGAGACGACACCCAGTAGCCTGATTTTTGTTATAATGGTGAGATCATGATTCCTTGTGAATACATTCTTTCCAAGGCTGGCTCAGCGTGGACATGGCACATCTTTTCGTTCTTTAAATAAAGTTCCTACCCATCTACCCTGTCCAGGTCCCTGGGAGCCTACTTCTTGCTTCGTCTTGCCTCCAGCTGCTGTGTGTGAATAACCATGAGGATGGACTGAAAAAAACAGTGCATTCACTGCGGGCAGATATGACTGGACTTTTTTTTGTTGTGACACTTGAGTCATGTTGAGTAATGAAATAAACAGAAACTAAAATGCAAAGCAAGCACAAGAATCATCTCTTAATCTATGTCTTAAAAAATACTTTCAGGAGAAAACACACTTATGCCCCCTTTCAACTCGCTGACTCTCAAAAGAATGACTGACACCATCTCATTTTTAAAAAAAGCTTTTTAAAACAGTGACTCCTCTGCTTGCCTTCCTAAAAAAGGTAATTCTGCTCTTGATTAAATGTTTATTGTAGCTGGGCACAGTGGTGCACACCTGTAATCCCAGCAGCTCAGGAGGCTGAGGCAGGAGGATCCATGAGTTCAAAGCCAGCCTCAGCAAAAGCGAGGCACTAAGTGACTTATTGAGACCCTTTCTCTAAATAAAATACAAAATAGGGCTGGGATGTGGCTCAGTGGTGGAGTATCCCTGAGTTCAATCCCTGGTACCAAAAAAAAAAAAAAAAAAAAAAGTGTACTGTAGAAAATGATAGCCAAGGAAAACATACAAAATGCTTACCATCAGTCTTTCAAAACAGTGTTGAATGTGAGAGTGCTTTATTATCTGGAAGGCCTCAGCCAATGTAAAGTAGGGTTAGCATCACCTCTGAAACCAGGCAGATGACCCAGTAAAACTCTTCCAAAGGTTCACGTAGGTGTCAGAGGATGTCACCATGCCCACAATGCAGAAGCCAGCATAAAAAATAAATCATAGAGCTCGGAGGGAAACGCAGCCGTCCCTGAATCCAGTTACCACGGGAACTCTGATGAGCCTCTCTCAAAAGGTTGTGATACCGCCCAGAATCCTACCACGGGAACTCTGATGAGCCTCTCTCAAAAGGTTGTGATACCGCCCAGAATCCTTCAAGCAGAGAGAGGAACCAGCTTACAGGGAACCCTTGCCCTGGGGAGGGAGCAGCCCCTTATTTCCACTGCTGCAAGTTCTATCATAAATAGCTCCTATGTTTCTATCAGTGGGAAGCCTGTCTCCCCAAAGTACTTCTGTGTTCAGGAATTACTCTATGCAAACAAAGTGCTACTGCTGCATGGCAGACCTTCACATATTTGAAGATAATTAGGAGATCCTTCCCTACCAGACCTTTCTGCAGCATGAAGCATCAAAGCTGGAGAGGTGAAAACTGGTGTCTGAGTTAGCACCTACCTAACTGGTGTGGAACTTCCATCTGACTCATTTACTGCAGCCTTGGTGTGAAACACATAAAGGCACTAGTCACTGCCCTTGAAGTACATACAATTCAGTAGACATAATCTTAGTTAATAAACATGCATGCCCACGATGTATTAGGATCTATTTTTATCTGACCTTGTTCCAAATAGGAGGAAAAAGATCCATGTCTTTTCTTGCCAGAAATATAAGAATATGCTTTATAAGTATTTCTTAAAAGCATCAGCACTGTAATTAACATCAGTATTGCTGTAAATGCATTCTGACAATTAGGTAATAAGGTTAAAATCAATTTTCCAACTTGATAGATCAAAGAATTAACCCAAAATGAATGATCTGTTTAAGTAAAAGGATACATTTGCTTCTTGAGTTACCTCTATAGATATCTAATTTTATCAAATACTCTATTTGTTAAACTGGTATATTCAAACATGTTACAGTAAAAGTCTGGTATACCCAAATAACTGTCTTTAAAATATTTAAAAAATACCTAAACATACTGAGTAATGACAATATGCTGCAGTGGAGCAACAAAAATATTTTAAGGATTTTCAGTAGTGTGTATATGTACCCACACTATATATAAGATAACAAGTTAGAAAATTGTCTTTCAATGTCTTTGGAACATTCAGCCATTTAGGTGAACAGTTAGCCCAAAGAAATACATAAATTTCAAAACATCTCTGGAGAGAAAAATCACTTTAAATGTGAGCATCTTTCCCCTTACAATTCAATGGAGAGAAAATGCTGGGAAATACTTAATTGTGGCCTCACCCTCCAAAAAAAAAAAATCGTTTAACAAAATTATAAATTTCAAACTTGACAAATTATAAATTTCAAAATTATAAATTTCAAAACTTGACAGTTTTTAAACGACGATTCTATCTTTAACACTCTTACAGGTTTCTGGAAAAGCTTAATGAAGTATTACACTCATCTTGGTAGTTTGTATTTTGTCATAAAGCCGACCGCCGCCACCTACATTACACAGCATGGTTATATTTTTCTTCGGCCACCTCGTTCGCATCAGTGGACTAGATCGTACTGCTAAATATCAAAGCTTGAAATTATACACTACAGGTCAGCAAGCACACGCAAGTTTAGGGAACTGGAGGAAGTCACTAGCAGACGACAGCTCGGTAGCCAAGCCTGCAGCTCCTCCGCACAAGTACATTATGCTCCGTTTCAGAAATCGCAAGCAAACCGTTCATTTAGGGTACAACTCAAGCTCGCCCCAAGCTTCGGAAAAGGGCTGCAAGGTGGAGTACTTACGTAAAGGGTTGGCAGGACGCAAGGGCTCGCCACTTACTAGGAAGGATCCCTAACGTCCACAGGCTGGAAAGGAGCTCCTTTCTGCAGGCCTGGTGGATTCGGACGGGCTCCTCCCCCAGCATCCCGGACGCGGACCGGCCAGGCCCCCGGGCGCTGCCGGTGCACCTGCAATGCGGCGCCCTGGCCCCACGATCCCGCCCGGGGCTGGCGGCGCGGCGCGGCCGGCGAGCGTGCGAGGGTGCGCGGGGCGGACGGCAGCCCCGCCGCCCCGCATTCCGCCGCCCGCAGCGCGCCCTCCCCGGGACGCGCGGTGGTCGCAGCGCGGTCCGCGGCCCCTCCCGCCGGGCGTCCCGAGCCGTCTCCGCCAGGGGACCCCCTGTCCCGGGCCCGGGGCGGGCGGGGACCCTCCCCGGCGGCTGAGTCCGAGGCCAGCACGCGCGCCGGGGCCCCCGCGCCGCCAGGTGAGCGGGCTGACTGGCGCCCGGGCTCCGCCTCACCTGCGGCGCGGCCGCGGCGCTCCTTCAGGCGGCTCCCCGGCTCGGCGCGGTCCTCCGGGCGGGCGGCGGCGGGGGCTCGCGGCCCATGGGCGGGGCCGGGCCCTGCGGCTGGCGCCCGGGAGGTCAGCGGGCGCCGCCCGGCCGGCGCATCCCTCCGGTCCCAGCGAGCGCCGCCGCGGTGCACCCTGGGAGCCGGCCGCGCCGAGGCCTGGCCGCGCTGACCCGGCGGGCGGGCGGGCGCGGCGCCGGCGCGGCGGCGGGCTGCGAGTGCGGGTAGGGGCGGGGCAGCCGATCGATACTCACTCGGCGGGGAGGGGGCGACGCCCCACTCCCCGCTGCCGTGACGGGGCGGGGGCGAGGACCCCAGGGAAGGGAGGGTCCGGCGGGTGGGACGCAGGCGCACTTGCTCAGGTGCGGCCGCAGTGCGGTTGCCCTGGGTAACGCGGGCTGGGGCGGGGGGCGGCGAGGGAGGCGGAGGGGAGCGTGCGCGCGCCGGGCCGTAGGGGCGGGGGCGCGGGCCGCGCGGCGCGCATGCGTGCGGCCCTGCTCCCCCGGGGCTCGCCGGCCTCGTGCGTGCGCACGCGCGCCGTCCCCCGGAGGCGTCTGGGTGTGCGGAGCGCGCGCGCGCGGCTCGGAGGCGCACCTGTGAGGTGTCCCCGGAGGAGCGGCGGGTGGGCGCGCGGAGCCCGCGGCCTGGGGCGCTCGCAGCCCGCACTTGGAGTGAGTTGGCGCGGCCGCGCCGCGGACTCCGCGTTTCCTCTCCCGGCCGGGGGCTGGCGGGTGGCGGAGTGGGCTGAAGAAAAGGAAAACAAGCCCTCTCCCGGGACGGGCCTCGGGCCGCGCCGCCCCGGGGGTCGCGCGGGAGGGAAGGTCAGCGGCGCCGCTCGGGCCGGGCCGGGCCGGGGCGGCCGCGCGGGGCCTGGTGCGGAGGCCGGGGTCGCGGGGGCGACGGCGGGGCGCGGGGCGCGGCGGGCGGAGGCCGCGAGCGCCGGACTCCCGGCCGGCCCATTGTTGTTGCGGCCGGGGGCAGCGGAGCGCGGCGGCCCCGAGGCCGTGCGGCCGCGCCGGGGGCGGCTCGGCGGGTCCCCGGGGAGCGGCCGTGGCCGCGCCGGGCGGGAGCCGGGGCTCGCAGCGGCCCGCTGCAGGGTGCGGTGTTGTTGCTTGCAGCGCGCAGGCCGCGGAGCATCGCGCTCAGGTGATGAGGAGCGCGTCGCGCACCGGGCGCAGGAGCCAGCCGCCGCCGGACGCCTCCATTGTTTGACCACGACAGCCGGCCCTGCCCAGGTGAGCTGGCCGCGGCGGGCACCCCTTCTGCGCGGCCTGCAGGCCGGCCCCTCCCGGCAGGACCCGCTGCAGCCCTCTGCTGCCCCTGCTTCTGACTCATGGGCTGCGCCCCCTCCCCAACGCTTTCCCTGTGTCTCCCTGCCCGTGTCGCCCTGCCAGGTCACCTCGCCCCCGCCGCGGAACTCGGCTCCTTTGTGAGACCTTTCCTGCCCAACTCTACCAACTAAATCGAATCTCTTCAGGAGGAGCCTGCTCGGTGCGGGCGAGCGGCTAGTTTGCTAATTGGCTGTTTTATTGCAACAAAGGAGACCCGATACCGGAAAAAAATATTCCCAGGCTATTGCGTTCTGAAGGAACGCTTTGTGATAACTTAAAAACAGCGTATTGTTTTAACGGGATTGAACTGTTTCTGTGCGTTTTGTCTTCTCTTTTAGAGGGGACCCCTAATTCCTTTGTAGACGCAAAGCTTTTCAGAGCAGGAAAATGACCTTGCTCAACCTACGGGTTAATTTAAAATTTAAAGATTAATTTTGGGTTAGTAGAGTAGTGCATTTTCTTTGTAAACACGAATGCATCTCAGGAGATGGCAAGACTTCGGCTACCACCCCCTCAACCTCTGCAGATAAGGACTAGGATATGTGTGCTGTGTGTCCTCCAAGCTTTTTAAACATACTTGAAATCATCTTTGACTGATTTAACAAGTACCAGCTAGCTAACATTCTGGCTTTCAACTTCAGCATTATATGCTTCAACTCATTTTTAAGAACTGCTGCATCATCTTCTGTAGTTTGGGTATACCCGGTTTTATTCAGCCATTTCCCAGATGATGGGAGTTTATGTTTTAGCTTGAAAATCGCTTTATTTGGTGGTGGTTCTCTGGTGAGATGCAGTTTTAGTGAAGGGAGCACAAATCTGTGCTAATTACAGAGAACAGGCATTTATGATGGAAGTTACTGGGTTAAGAATTTACATGTGAGAGCCTCCAGCCCCCTGTGGTAGTCATGACTGTACTACTTATAGGTCCTGTGACCTTGGGGAGGACACTTACTCCAAGCCTCAGTTTTCTATAAATGGTGTTAATACTGGTTTCTGCTCCACAGAGTTCAATGATACCATGGGAAAGTGCTTGGTAGAACCTGAAGTGAAACCTTGGTTTTATTAGCCTTTGCAGTCTAAAAGTTGTCAATTTGTAGTATGATTGTTTGTCAGATGTTTGTATCAGAATACTAAAGGTGGCAGCTTTGAATGGTTTTTAATTTGTGATTTTGCTATTATTAATTTTTGTCAAATACTGGTAATACTAAATATTTCCTAAAGAATATTTGGCAAATCACATATTTCCTAGTGCATTTAAAAAATTTTTTTTCTTAGTTGTCAGTGGACCTTTATTTTATTTATTTATATGTGGTGCTGAGAATCAAACCCAGGGCTTGACACATGCTAGGCAAGCGCTCTGCCACTGAGCCACAGCCCCCAAGTGCTTTTTTACATGTCTTAAAAAATAAGGCATGTAAATTAGTTGACTGAAACAGTGCATTAGCAAATTGAACACTAGGTAAAACTTCTGTTGTAATATTTAAAACAAAGCATTTCCTGGTGATGTAGATTGTACACATATTTTCCTGTGGCAGCAGCAGATTCAGATTAGCTTTTGTGCTCCTTCAAGGAAAACAGCTTCTTACTGAATTTGTAAGCAGTATCACAGTTTTACCAATTTAAATTTTGATGAAATGATGTGATAGCTACACAATTAATGGCTTTGTAGATACTGCCCTTTCATTCAGATGCATGCGAGTACCTGTGGTGTGGCCGACAAAATCAACTCATCCCTGTTCTTTTGGAATTTATAGTCCAGGTAGGGCAGTTCAGAAATGAATCTCACGACTACACTTCTAGTCACAAACTGGTGTCTACTGGGAAACATAAGCTGTGAGAGAGGATGAAAATGGGGGCCACATTTTAGATTGGGGAGAGGGACCCAGGAAAGACTTTTGCAAAAATAAAATTAAACTGAGATTTGAAGGGTGAGTAGGCGGTGAGTGTCAAATGAAGTAGGGGATAATTTTCCAGGCAGAGGAACAGCATGTGGGAAGGCCCTGAAGGGGGAAAAAACTTTGCCCATTCCAGGAACTGAGGGAACGACTGGATAGATTCTAGTGGGTGAGGGGGAGAGTGGCTAGGCACTGGGCCAGATCATGTAGGCTCTTGTAGGACAGGTTAGGGGTGTTGTGTTGTATCCGGAATGTAATGAGAAACCATTAGAAAGGTTGGGTTTTAAGCAGGGGAGTGACATAATCAGATTTGCATTTTTAAACAACCACTCCAGTTGCCACATGCAGAATGTAGGGGTGTGGGTGGAAAATGGAAGTGGGAGGCTACTTCACAGGGCTATCTCCAGTAGCTGTGTCCTCTTCCTTGGACTTCACAGTGAAGTCACACTACCACCTATGATAAAGTCAAAGTAGATATTAAAAACAAAAACCCCTCATTTCTTATTCTGAGAAGGCAGGACTAAATAAAACTAGGAATAAACAGGTACTTTTTTTTTTTTTTTTTGGTACCGGGGATTGAACTCAGGGGTACTCGACCACTGAGCCACATCCCCAGCCCTATTTTGTGTTTTATGTAGAGACAGGGTCTCACTGAGTTGCTTAGCGCCTCGCTTTTTGCTGAGGCTGGCTTGGAACTTGAGATTCTGTCTCAGCCTCCTAAAGTGCTGGGATTACAGGCGTGCGCCACCGCGCCTGGCTGAAACAGGTAATTTTTAAATGTACTGAAAAAATACACATAAGCATGAAATCAGTTGTCCCCACTTAAACAGAAAACTCTCAGAAAATCAACTTAAAAATTAGAACATTGTTTAACATGGTTTTTATAAGTTGACAAAGCTATAACACAAGAGTGAAGTAAAGATGTAAAATGAAAACGAGAAATATTTGTATATGCTGTTGACTAGGAAAACATGCCTGGGTATGCAGTGCATGTATAAAATTCATAGCTGAGTAACAAAAATAACCCAGCAGAAAATAAAACAAAAGAAACAGAAAATGGGCTCTGACCACATGACAACAAAATCATAAAACATGTAGGTAATGTAGGTACAGCCTATTGAGGCAAAAGCCATCTTGCAGAGGCGGTCACAAAGTATCCTGAATGATTTGAAGGAACATCTTTGACGCAAGGAGAGGCCACATTCCTGGAAGTGATGTTTAAATGTCATGGAGATGGGCATTTTGGGGTGAACTTGACAATAACTGTGAGTATTGAGGTGGGACAAATGTACTTAAACACCAGAGAGTACAGTCACCACATCAGTGTCATCCTGGCTTTAAAGTATCTGTACGGGTCACTGAAACCTGCTTACCCCAGAAATAAACTATTTATATGGAAATCTAGCACATGATAATGTCCTTCAAATCTGAAGAAAACAGAAGTCTGTATCAGACATCTGGAAAGAGGAGACCTGCATGCTGAGCACAGACTTTGTAGTCAGTTGTACAACTGGAAACCTTTAAGAAAGGAAAGAAGTCCCTACCTTACAGGTGTCATGAATGAGTTTAGCATAAAGGTCCTGGTACCTGCAGGACACTTAAATCTGTTAGTAGTTGGTTCCTGAAATCTATTAGAAACAATGGAGAAAATGTCACAAAAAAATTAATGTATTCCACTACATAAAAAGTTAAAACTTAAGGGAAACAAAACCCTGCAATTAAAAGCCATACACAAAACCAGAAAATACTTGTGACAATGAGCAGATATCTTCAAAATGTAAACTCTTATCTCTTTAATGACTGGTAATTACTGCTCAGAAGAGTTAGATTCTGTACTCAGTAGCAACAAAACTAAAAGGTATTTAAGAACAAAGCATGAGTGAACTAAAGCTTTATGACGAACATTAAAATCTTAAATTTTAAAAGTTAACCTAATAAATGGGCAACTCTTGCAAGGAATCCATGATATTGTAGGAGGATATGAGATAATAGTCTTCTGCAGCATCATTTGTAATGAGGAAAAATAAAAACTATAAGTTTAATGCCTCTACAGTTTGGAATATTATGTAGTTTTTAAAAAGAGAGGCAAACTTGTATGTATGATGTAGCCTGGATGGATGTCTATAGTACACTACAGAGTCCCCCAAAATAAGTTCAATCCTACTTTTTGAAAGATACAGAAGAATCACTTGTGTATGTTATATCTGAATAAAAAGGAAAAGGTCTAGAATATTCATGGAAAAGCATTACTAGTGATTATTTCTGGGGGAAAGCATAGGACATTGTTTATTTCATATGCTTTTGCATTGTTTTAGTGCTTTTTAGAACAAGCATTTACTGTTGTAATGAAGATGTTATAATTTATCACCAGTCTAATAAAGACCTAAATCCAGATTGAAAAACTGTATTATGTAGTACTTAAAGAAGAATGTGGTGAAATTACTTTGGCCATATGTATTAACTTTAAAAATACTCATTTCTAAACAAGGCAACTATTTAGGAACCATAAAAATATTTTTTACTATGGGAAAGCTGTGTACAGAAGATATAGAGTTATTTTTAAGGTGCAGTTGACTCCCTAGCCACTGAAGTGTTCGTTCCAGTGAAGATGCACTGGAACAGCTGACAGTGTCAAGCTGGAGAAGACCAACACTGAACAGTTACGGGGTGACTGAGCATCCCAGCAGCCTTCCAGTAGGGCCTGTGAGTGGAAATCGTCTAGAAGAAAGTAGACGAGGGTCTTACGAATTGTGAGCTTTGGGCGGTAGAAGGTTGTTGATTTAAATAATCTGCTTTTTATATTGACTGATCATATGTATTACATTTATAACAACATGATTTTATTGTATCTGGGACAGATATGATAGATACATGTGTGCATTTTTTAAAAGCTGCATAGAAGGGCTGCAGTTGTAGCTCAGTGGTAGAGTGCTTGCCCTGTGAGGCACTGGGTTCAATCCTCAGCACCACATAAATAAATAAATGAAGGGATTGTGTCCATCTACAATTAAAAGTACACTAAAAAATAAAAGTCACATAGACAAATTTGTAAGTTGCACTGAAAGGGAGTGGGACTTATTGAAAAATTTTAAACAGTAGGAGCAATCTCTTGTGTTTTAGAAAGATAACAGCATGGATAATGAATTGGGAAGTAAGACTTGGGGAAGGTAGTGGTAGCCTGAGTTAAAACTGAGACTGTAGGTGGAGCTGGTGGCATGGCAGAGAGGACCACATGACACGAAGGGACGGATGATACCCAGGTTTCTGGCTTGGGCAGTTGGAGAGAGAGAGGACCCATTTACTGTAGGAGGGATTATAGTAGGCTTTGTTGAGGAAATGACAGGTTAAGTTTTGGACATGCTGAGTTTAAAGGAAAAGCATTACTAGTGATTACTTCTGGGAATACATAGGTTCTTCCTGAAGAGAATTTGTAAAGAATGATTTTATAGTGCACGTGTGTATTTCGCTTTATGAATGACTGGAAGCAGAGCATAGCTAGTTATTGGAATCATTGTTACTTATGTGGTGAGTGTTTTTTGAAACATAAATGTACATTTGTAAACTCTTTAAGATCCAGGCATATCTGTCCAGCATAGATTGCACTGTTGATCTCTTTCACGTGGAATGTTCTGAGACTGCATGACTGCCTATAGGTGACACTTGGACTGCCTTTGTGGTGCACCAGGCTAGGCTGCTGCCTCTGCAAACAGACGGTGGAAGTTTTTTGGGGCATGCGTGGTCCTGTCGTTCACCCTGTTGTCAGAGTGCTAACTGGAGTGATTTCTCTTGGTGTTGAAAGGTGGCCAGGAAATAGGCAGAGTGGTGCCCTGGCCCTGCTTCCATGTGGAAGTGTCCACATGGCCGTGAGAAGTGTGGATAGAGATTCTGGAGTGGTTCATTGTCCTTGCCATGTGACTGGGAGAGGGTGGGCATGCAGAGCAGAGTGAGGAGGTGCTGGAGGCAGAGCTGGGGCATGGGTACCTCAAAGGACAAAGTAGGGAGAAGGTAGGGAAGAACCTGCCTGCAAAGGTAACAGAAAGGTTCATGAGAGAGGAAGGAGGATGTCTTAACTAGAGAGCACTTGGTCAAAAAGTAAAACCCATTTGAGATGGTGCAAATGTAAGGGGTTTCTGAGTAATATAACATAGAATCCCTTTAAAAAAATTTTTTTAAATGGTATCAAGGATTGAACCCAGGGGTGCTTCACCACTGAGCTACATCCCCAGCCTTTTCTTTTGGCAGCGGCGAGGGGACCGTGTGCCAGGGATTGAACTCAGGGGCACTCAACCACTGAGCCACATCCCCAGCCTTATTTTGTATTTTTAAAATTTTATTTAGAGACAGGGTCTCACTGAGTTGCTTAGTGCCTCGCCGTTGCTGAGGCTGGCTTTGAACTCATGATCCTCCTGCCTCAGCCTCCCGAACTGCTGGGATTACAGGCACGCACCAATCCCCAGGCCTTTTTGTGTTTTATTTTGAGACAAAATAAAACACAAAAAACGGGGCTGTGGTTGTGGCTCAGTGGCAGAGCACTTGCCTTGTATGTGTGAGGCCCTGGGATCGATTCTTAGCACCGCATATAAATAAATGAATAAAATAAAGGTCCATCAATAACTAAAAAAAATTTAAAAACCCAAAAAGTTGTCTCACTGAATTGTTAAGGGCCTCGCTAAGTTGCTGGGGCTGGCTTTGAATTTGGGATCCTCCTGCCTTAGCCTCCTGAGTTGCTGGGATTATAGGTGTGCACCACCAAGCCCGACATGGAATCCCTTCTTGTTTGGGCCCATGAGGGTCAGAAATCAGCAGGGTTGGTATGGCTGTGCTCTGTCTTCTCATTTTTTCTGCTCACTGCTTCAGTTGCATGTGACCCTAGAGTGGCTACTCTGGAAGGCCATCCGAGTCTGTCACTCCTACCAGCCCTCATCATAGACTGAGCCTTTCTCCTTCCTGATTCTGAATTCTCAGGGCAGAGAATCTGATGGCTCAGTTTAGCTTCTATACTCCTTCTCTTGGGTTCACCGTTGTGGGGTGAAGGGAACCAGATTCCCTGAGTGTCTGTGAACCTGACCAGAAGAGAATGACAGGAGGGTGCTGACGAGGTCTCCTGAAGTTAGGAGGGAGTTTCAAGGATGGTCTGGAGTAATTGTTTTAAATGGCCCAGAGATGTGATAAAGGGAACAGGAGTGTAATGAGATTTGGCAGATTGAAATCATTTAGCCCAGGTTTGAAGTGGTGCCACAGCAGGTTCCCGCGGGAGAGTCACCAGAGTAACTGATGGCGATGGCAGACTCATTGTATAGAAAACTGAGTTGTTTTTTTTTTAATGAAATTAAAATTTGGAAATATATTGGAAGCATTCCATTCACACTTTAATTTTAAGAAGGCATCTTCTGTATTGCTTTCTAAAGCTCATGCACTGATGTGCCTTTAGCTCTGAAGCAGGCGGTCTGCTGTGTCACATTCAGTAAGCTCTCTTAGAGCTCATTTATTTTTCATAGCCCTGCAAGTTCATAAAATAATCATAGCTTATTTCCACATCTTATTTTGCAGCCTGTTCCAAGGTATTAGGACAGAGTTTGTGAGGAAGCAGACCACTGTCTCAAAGTTAAGTTCTGCCTTTTAGGTTAATAGTAAAACAATTAATAAAAAGAATTGGAACTCCCTTTTTTCTGCAGAGTAAATGTCATTATGGCCCTGTGGCTGTCAGAATCATTTTAGATTTTGAAATCTTCATGTAGGATTCATCTTGATAGAGTTAAGAGGATTTTACTGGTTCAAAGGACTCGGCATTGGCCAGGAAACATGTCAGATTTCTTAGTTCAGTGTGATTGAGTAACGTATTACTGTGTCTTTACGGCAGGATCAGGACCTTGCGATGAGGTCTAGACTCACAGAACAGAGAACCTGCACAGACCAGGTTGTACAGATTTCCATGATGCGTGGCACCTAGTTGGAGGTAGTGATCCACTACCTCAGTGTAAACCCCAGGGCTGGTTTCTGAGCCGGCGTTGGAGTGCCCTCTGGAGGCACTGGGCACACTCAAGTTTTTTGTAGCAGCCAGAGTTGAGACCCGCATGTGGGTGGACGCAGAGAAGAGCTGAGGCCCAGCAGCTTGCCAGGCGGACTGAGGATGCAGTGAGAGAAGAACAGGGAGGCTGGGGAGTCACAGAAGGAGCCGAAAGAGTGTGGCCAGCAGTATCCAGTGAGGTGTAGCACAGAAAGTGCCCTTGGAAGGGTCAAGAGGAAGCTAGTGCAGTGAGGAATGTCAGTGGCACAGTGAATGGGGAATTCAGCAGTAGAAACCAGGAAAGTCAGTCTTTAAGAGACCTGTTGGGGTCAGTGGGCAAGGGAGAGTAGAGTGTGTGTGGCAGTTAAAGAAGGCCCAGCATCACGGTGAGTTTTCTCTAGTGTTTTGTGTTGTGTTTAAATGCTGAAGGGACAAAACAAGATCAAAGGGATGAGGTTGAGTGTGGGGTGGGGGAGGAGAGAGTTGGCTGGGGCATTACTCACCTGGGAGACTTGGGGGAAGAGGTAGCTTCCACAGGGCTGTACAAGTGTTGGAGTAGGGACTTTCTGTTCACTGTGGGACAATGGGAAATGTTTCTGATGGCCACTGGAGATGCAGGTGAGAAGGCAAGACTGGCAGTATGACGGCATGGAGTTCTCATCGTGCGTTCGCGTCTTTGCTGAGCTGAGAAATGGAGTTAAGCCTGACCTTCAGAGGTCACCTTCATCTCCTATATTTAGGAGCAGGAATAAGAGAAATGATAAAAGCACCGAGCAAGGCCAGAGAAGAAGGGAGAATGTGCCAGAATGGGGCCAGAGACATACAAACTGGGAGTCGGAGGGATGTGAGGCCTTGAGATTTGACAAGGGGAAAGCCATGTTGAGCAGTTTTGCAGAAGTGTCTGGTGGGGTGCATCAGCAGGCGTGGGAGCACACAGGCCTACTCATGGAGAAGATGAGCAACCAGCTGAAGCCAGCGGGGTCAGGAGCTGGCTACAGAGGACAACTGGAGAGCCAGTCTGTGCGTGTACCCTTAGCATAGTCTGCAGTGATTAGAGAAAGGATGATGTTTGCCTTTTTGTTTTTAACACCATCATCTCAGGGTATAAGATGTACGTTTTGTAGCTTTTCTGCTACCTCCTGTTTTTCTCAGGTTGAGAAACTCAGGAGTTGGTTTCTAAGTCAGCCTGCTCAGGTTTTGTTTGTTTTCTGGTTCTAGGGACTGAGCTCAGGGACACTTTACCACTGAGTCACATCCCCAGCCCCTTTTTTATTTTGTAGCAGGGTCTCACTAAGTTGCTCAGGCTTGCAACTTGTGATCCTCCTGCCTCTGCCTCTGAAGTAGCTGGGATTACAGGTGTGCACCACCATGCCCAGCCCAGCCTGCTCAGTCTTGAGGGGTAAGGCATTTTAAGGGATTGTGTAAGGTATGCTCTCACACAGGGCCAGCTTAGCCTAGACATGGCCCCTGCTCTGGGGCTGGTATGAAGACCTTCACCATATCATATCAAACTTTAGAAAATCCCCGTGTTTCATATACAGTCAGCTTCTATGGGTCTATATGAGTTAGGTTTTATCTGACTTTTATTAACTTTGATTTTGCAATTTTCTTTTCAGTTTTCTATCCAATAAATTTCATTTTTAGGTCTGCAGCATCAGGTCTGCCTTTGAGGTTCTCATAGGCCCTAGGGACTGTGCCTATTACCTGGGGATAAGACATCCCTGTGCTGCTGGGAAGCAGACCCTTGGGTATGTCTAGGAATGTCTGGCAGGGGAGGACTTGCCAGGAACCTGCTTGTTTGTGGGACCAAAGAATCTCTTGGGAAACCTTCATCTAAGGGGGAGTGGAAGTAACTGTTTTAGGTAGGAATTTGTTGTTATTGTTGAAAGAAATGGATTCATTCAGACTGCTTTAAGAAAAAGAGACTTGTAAGGATGCATGTGGACTAGGAAGCCATCAGGAAGGAGGGCAGTTCAGAGGCAGCCTCAGGCTTTTCCAGGACAGCAGGTCCTTGTAGCATTTCTTTTCTTTGTCTTTCTCCTCTTGCTGCCATTGGGCTCATTTTTTCCTACTCTGTTTTCTTTGCCTTTAGCTTCTCCTTACTGATGAGTTCTCCTTCCTCATGACATTGGTGTGTTGTGATTTTTTGTAACTTCTTCAGTCCTTTTGTGTGTCACAACCTCTCAGCTCCACCTCATTCTCTCGGGATTGTTTAGATTCCTCAGAGAGAGGGAGTCTGATTCCCGTTGCATTTATTATTGTTCAGAGCACACCACAGTTCTCAGCTGAGCTCTGGGCTCTTGGTCTCATAAGTAGTCACATGGCCCCTGGCGGCCTGTGCCCACCTTAAGGTTGACGTGGTTCCTATTATTTAGGATTTGTATGCTCATAGGCACCGTGATTATCATTCTCAGTAAGGAGGAAAGACCCTGGCCCAGTATCAAAATCATCTGAAATTCTTGTACGTGTAGGGCATGGACTTCCTGCCCTTTAAAATGTATCCTAATAGCTTTATTCTAAGGTTCCCTTTATTCCCACAAAGAAACTAGTATCCCTAAATATGTTGAAAGCATTTTCACCTTTCCATTTTCTTTCTCCTTAGTCTCTGACAGTGCAGGGCCACTCAGTGTAGTCTGTGGGACCCTCACATATTAGTGATTTCTGCTGCAAATGATTTAGCAACTTCAGATAGTTGTTAACAAGTTCAATAGTTTTTTTAAAAATTATTTATTTTTATGGTACTGGGAATTGAATACAGGGGTGCTCTGTCACTGAGCTACATCCGTGGCCCTTTTTATTTTGAGACAGGATCTCACTAAGTTGCCCAGGCTAGTCTTGAACTTGTGATCCTCCTGCCTTAGCCTCCCGGATAGCTGGGATCACAGGTGTGACCACCACGCCCGACTCCTCAAGTTGGATAGTTGTGACTCGGGTCTTTGGTGTATTCCTTTCCTCCAAAGTTCCAGGGAGCCATGTATAGTGTATGTATATGGTGATTCAGCACCACCCCCAGATGTACAGCATTTAGGGAAACAAGTGTCCCATCCAAATGTAAATATGACAGCAGTTTGATACCTAGGTCCCTTAATATGTCGTACCTCCCAAGGAAGAATGAGTTACTAAACTTAAAAATAGACTTTGAAATTTG
Organism: Geosciurus inauris; assembly: GCA_004024805.1. NCBI lineage: Eukaryota > Metazoa > Chordata > Mammalia > Rodentia > Sciuridae > Geosciurus > Geosciurus inauris. The sequence goes on along the minus strand of PVHX01008967.1, from coordinate 13,435 downwards.
TACCCAAACAACTGTGAGTCATTATAGAATGTGGCAGAGGAGAAGGTAGTAGATGGAATAAATAGTGATAACAATAGTTCATCTATGTTGAGCCCTTAAAATTTGGTAGCATTGTTTTTGTTTTTTTGTGTTTTTTTGGTACTGGGGGTTGAACTCAGGGGCACTCGACCACTGAGCCACATCCCCAGCCCTGTTTTGTGTTTTATGTAGAGACAGGGTCTCACTGAGTTGCTTAGTGCCTCGCTGTTGCTGAGGCTGGCTTTGAACTCGCGATCTTCCTGTCTCGGCCTCCCCAAGTGCTGGGATCACAGGCGTGCGCCACCATGCCAGCTGGTAGTGCTGTTTTAAGTACTGATGTCTTCACTTATTTAATCCTTAAACTACCTTAAAAGGTTTGATGCCTTCGTGATCTCCGTTCATTCCATTTTGGACCTTTTAGGTGAAAGTCACACGGCAGGGATGGTAAGGCCAGCATGTGAACCTGTTCTGTCCTGTCTGTCTCCTGCAGTGCTCCCCTTGCCTGTTGCGTCAGTGACAGAACACTGCTGACTTCTCACTCCCTGGGATTCTAGTCAGTCTGAATCAGTCATCCAGTACCCACGAATCTATGTCTGGGTTTGGATGAAATTCCTATCAGGAGGCTCACTGTGATACTAGGATTCCTATATTTTGAAGGTTGCACAGACTGCCTGGCTTTCCCTTTCCATGATTTCTCAGATGTTTGCATCCCTTCTTTGGCTTTCTGTCCTTTGAATCCCATACATTATATAACCCCAAATGTAAATGGTCCTGTTCTGTCTTGTGAGCCAACTACACATTCATAATGGCCAGTTCTTCAGAACACCTTGTGGTCACAAACTCTCCAGGATGTAGACCTGCTTTCCTCTGCGTCTCTCCCGTCCAGCAGGACCCTCAGGCTTCTGTACCCGCAGCTGGTGTGGGCCCTGCCTCCTCTTCTGGAATGTCTCGAGGGCTTGATTCCCGCCACCTTGGTAAGCTTCCCTGGATTCCACCATTCGTCTGAGGTGAGAACCCCCTTCACATGTTTTGAACTGAAGCTGATTGTCCCTGGATTTTTTTCTTTCTCCTTCTCCCTCCCCACCACCCCCTTTATTTTTAGCAGTGCTCTCCAGTTTAGGGAGGAGGAAACTCCAGGCCTCATCCTTCTCCTTAAACGTCTCTTGGTTTGGCCTTTGAATCTCCTAGGCCTCGGGCCACCATCTTCACTCCAAGGACGGCAGAAGCACCACTGCCCCAGCTCTCTGTCCAGAACTTCATTTTCTTCTTTCCGCACAAACCATTAGTTACTGAGCTTTGCTCTGCTATGGTGGAGGCTTTCCTTGCTTTCTAGATCTCATGCCACTCCTTTCTCATTGTTTCTCTCTTCACTGAGATAGCATAATGTTTTTTAAAGCTGTTTGTTGGACTGTAAATTTCTGGTGTTTTTCCCAAAGCCTGAGCAGTGACGTTTTCTCTAAATATGGGTTCCTGAAAACCATCTTACCTGGGGAGTGTGGTGGTATCAGCCCCTGTGTGAGCTTGATTCTGAGAGCTGTCATGTACCCAGCACAAGTATCTTTTTTCTGTTTTCTTTTGAGCTTCTGGATCTGTGATCCTTTTTTAATGATTTCTACCCCTCTTGACTCAAGAAGACAACTTGTATCTAATGTGGGACAGGCTTGTTCATCTGATCTCGCTGAGATGCAGAATGCATAGTTGAACACTCTTTCCAGATCCAGCTAGGAAACATGAGAAGGGGAAAACTGTCGCTCCCAAACTGTCTGCCTCCAGTGGGAACACGCAGTTTGTCCTCAATTCTGTGGCTGCCAGAGGCAGGTTTCTTAGGCATTGAGCTTCTCCCTTTCCTGACTTCATTCTCCACCCACGAGGTAAAGGACATTTCAGTGGCCTCTGTCCTAGTGGGACCAACTGTGCCACATCAGAAGGTTAAATCCACGTGGATGTGTGTCATCTTCCCACTTTGCTGGCTTCCATGGCTGAGTGGTAAGGCACACGCTGCTCCTGAAGGGAAGGTCTGGTCCGCCTCCTCTGCTCAGGTATACTGGATTGGTTTTTAGGTGATGCCCTGTTTGGAAGATGGGAGCAAGTGTGTCCCGGCACAATGTCCTGTTGTCTCTGTCTTTCTGGCTCTGTTCTTCTCCTGTGCTGACTTGGAAACTCTCAGCTAGGCTTTATTCCAAGTGTTAAGACTGAAAGTTTGGGTCTGGTATTTTACGAATTCCTCTTCATGCCAGTTATATACATTGGTCTCCAGCTCAGGGTTGTAACTGACATAGGAAAAATGGTTTCTGCACGTGAACTTGTTTAGCATAGGAATGCTGCACTGGGAATTGGAGTCACAGGCCCAGCTAATAGTCAAGTGTTCATGTCTTGTATTTTTAGTTTGGTCCTATGCACGTTTCCTTCCAGGGTACCAAGAAGTTAGGGGTGTTTACTGAGACACTGGCCAGATGTATACTAGCCTTTAGTCATACACATTTCCAAAATAACACTGACTTAGTCACCAGTGCCAGTTCTGAAGGTCAGAAGCCTGAATGTTGAAGTTCTGCACAATTTGTTGTAACCATTCCCACAACCCTTTCTGAAAGTGGGGTGGCAGCACATCTATGCATGCTGGTCTTGAGTTGTAATTACCAAGGCCCGTTTGGCATCAGCATTCTTGCCATCTCTGACTCCTTGGCTAGAGGAAGTCGGCTGCTCTTGCACCTTGTGCTTCCTGAAGGAGCCTGGTCCTCAGGCAGCCTCCCTGGTTCATGTTCATTTTCATTTACTATGTGGTACAACTTATGAGTTGTGACACAAGTATAGGAGCAGCCAGACTCTGAAGTCCCTAGAGGAGTCAGATTCATAGAGACAGGGAAGAATGGGGGCTGCCAGGGGCCAGGAACAGGGAGAAGAGGGAGGCTGTCCTTGAAAGGGGTCAGACTCTCAGTTTGATAGGATAAACTGTATGCTTAAAAATAGTTAAAATGGTAAATTTATGTTTCTGACCACAGTTAAGAAAAATGCATAAAATATAGCCAGAATGCCACATCCTTAACTTTTAATCTAGGCACTACTGTGATGGGGACTCCTGCTCCCAGCGTCACTGAGGACAGTCCTGCTACATACCCACTTGCCATTTCTGTCTCTTCTCCAAGGCCCCGTCTGCCTCATTTCCTTGTGTACTTAGCTAATCTGGGGTGTCTTGAGCTTTACAGTTTACTATTTTTTCTCTTGGGCCTGAGCGTGAGTTCTGTCCCTTTGGCTCACGTACAACAGTGGCAGGAGGACTTGGGTTTGGCAAGTGGAGTCGTGCCTGGGCATTGGAGCGGGCCTGGCCCGAGCCTCCTGTGCCTTCTTCCCTGGCCCCTCCCCTTCTAATTCCCAGCTGGCCTGGGGTGAGAGCTTGGCCCCTTGAGAAGACAGATGCAGTAGACTGGGCTAGAGGCTAGGAGGTGGCAGAGGACACTGGGAAGAGGGCATTCCTAACATTCTGTTGTGTTTATTGTGCACTGATACTCCATCTAGATCTCCTAGGGTGTCCTAAAAAGTTTTTTCTTGTTTGTTTGTTTGTTTTTCCAGTGCTAGTGATGGAACCCAGGTCCTTGTAGCATCTAGGCTCTGCCACCAAGCTACATGCCCAGCCTCAAAATTCAGTTTTTTCAGTTGCCCCATCTTGTTGTGCTTCCTGAGGATAAAATGAATACTGTAGCATTTAACCTCCCTTGAGAGGTGGGCAAGAGTTTGCCCTGCATGACGGACAGTGGCCTTATTGCCTGTTTTGTTGCTGACTGAGCAGGGGCTGTTGGGAATAAATTACCACCAGTGGTCACACAGCTGTTGAGTGCTAGACCAAGAAGTTGAACTTAGGCCTTTTGCCTGCAAGTTCAGTATTCTACCCACCAAGTGTGGGCATTCTTCCTGCTTATGTACGTTACACATTGACTAGGTAGGTAAGACAAGCTGAGGCTGCACATGATGCTCCCACGGGGGCCATCCCTGAAGGAGATCGTCCTGCCCTAGTACTCGGGTTGCATGTGGTGTTGAAGAGCAAGGAAAAAAGTAGTGGAGTGCAAACTGTGTCCTCACGGTCTTGCTAAAGTCAGATTTGTGAAAAACCACCTGTGCATAGAGGGCCCAGAAGGAGAAACTGGTGGGCGGATGCAGGGAGGAGCTGGAGACAGACGCGGAGCATCAGCGCAGCAGAGGAGGAGCCCTCGTCACCAGATTAGATCAGCAGGTCCTCAGAAGCCTCTGCCTATGAAGTGACATTCTTGGCAAATGAAAGAACATGTCATGTACTAATTAAAATACAGGAAACAAATATTTATGTAGCCTCAGCTGTGCTCTGGGCATTGTGAATAGGTACTTTCACATGCATTAGCTTTTCTCATTATCCCAGCAAAGTGCTGAGACATGGTTCTCCCTACGTGTGTAGATCAGTCTGGGATCAGACAGTCACACGGTAAGTGGCACACCAAGACCTTCTGTGAGGTGACTTTGCTGAAGGAGGCATTGGGGTTTCTGCTAGTGTCTTCGTTCTCAGACTCAGAGGCAAACTTGGCGTCATTCCTTGATAATTCTTGTTGCTCTTTGGACTGCATTTCATAGTCTCTGGTAATTTCTAGTTAGAGAAAAATCAGACACAGCTTCTTTTGTCTTTTCTCCATTGGGAGTCACTGGGCTGAGCCATGTGAAGAGCAGTTTTCCCCAGGACAAAATGAGAGCATCTCTTCTCTATACCTCTTAAAACTCAGGATCCAGTTGAACTGGGTCTTCTGTGAGAGAAATCAGAGGCCCTTGGACTTAAGGTGTGTAAGGCATAAAGAAATATGAGCCAGCAGTAAGGGAGGGGAGAAGAGGGGCAGGTGAGGGGTCCACACATGGGGTGTATGGGAAAAGTGGGCAAAAGGGAGGCAGGAGGTTGCCCTCCCCAGGAAATGTGCGTCAGTGACTGGAAGGACCGTTGTTGCTGGGACTCCCTTCTAGTGCTCAGGAGTCACACTGGATTGCCAGTCTTTTCTGGTCGACTGGTGCCAGAGGTACAGGTAGGAAGGCAGCAAAAGTGAAAAAAAAATCCTCTTCTGTCAGTAAAGGAGCATGCATTTTAAAAAGCCTGACTTTATTCCAGAAAAGAGAAGAGTAGATCCTGAGCTTAAAATTTTAGATGGAGAATCCTGAGTCATAACTACCCTTGACAGGTCTAAATAGTTGATTGGAAAACCTTGGGGAAGTCTCTGCTATAGAATAGAGGCAGTGACCATCATCGACACACTCAGCACATGCTGGCTGCTCCTTGAGCACCAGGTGAGGGGCTTCTGATACTGGGCAGGGGCTGATTCCCGTGTTCAGGAGTGCACAGTGGGTGCCAAGGTAGCTGAGATGAGCAGGCCTTGGGAGGACAGCAGCTGGACTGTGTCCCAAGGCTGGGTGTGCTGGCATCAGAGTTGTGTGTGCTAGGGATACTATGAGTGGCACCCCCTGTCCCCCACCACCTTTAACTTCCTCAGGGAGGATGAAGGAGGTCAAGATCGCACACCGAGAAAAGCAGCCTGGCCGGGAGACCTTCCCAGGGCTGTGGGCTGGAGTGTGTGAGGTGGGGGGAACAGAGTAGCCGCAGGCCTTAGCAGCCACTTAGAGAATCTAGGACAGCAGGCAGCTTTCCTCCCAAGTTTCCCCGAGAGCCTGTGACTTGGGGTGGGACTCACTGTGAACCTTGTTGGTGATGTGGAGGACCTTGGATGAGGAAGACCAGCCCTGGTATCTTCAGGAGTGCCAGGAAGAGTGTGGGAACTGGGCAGGGCTTCTGGGGATGTGAGCCTGCCTGGGGCCAAGGATGGTATCTTCCAGGCTGCCAGCATTTTCACCTCGAGGGCCAAGGCAGTGTAGGATGGCTTGGCCGAGCCCCAGTGCTGGTGAGTGGGGGCGGGCCTGCTGTAACGAGCTTGTAGAAGGCACAGCTGAGCAGACCTGCATGGCCTGGGCCCGTGGGCACCCCCAAGGCTTCTCGCTTCTTGTGTGTATTTTAGACTGGAACTTTCTGAAGGTGTAGTGGCGTAGTGAGGAGTGGTTCTAACTCAGGAACAGCTTCGCTGGGCACTGTCTTACAAACAGGAGGCATGTGGTCTGAGGCTGGGGCAGTGGTGGGCACTGTGCTCAGCACCGTGAGTCAGATCCCGTCCTCTGCTGGTGGAGCCAGAGGGCAAGTTTCTTTTCTTTTTTTAAGTGGTTTGCAAAGGACATTTTCACATTAAGTATGGAACATTGATTAGGCACTTGCCAGGAACGATATTTACCCTCTGGGTCAGTGCTTCACAGACTTGATGGTGTGGTAGACTCCAGTGGTTAGAATCTCCTGGTGGGCCGGGCATGGTAGCCGCACCTGTAATCCCAGTGGCTTGGGAGGCTGAGGCAGGAGTATCATGAGTTCAAAGCCAGCCTCAGCAACAATAAGGCACTAAGCAACTTGGTGAGACCCTGTCTTTAAATAAGACAAAAAAGGGCTGGGGATGTGGCACAGTGGTAAAGTGCCCTTGAGTTCAGTCCCCAGTATCCCCCCCCCCCAAAAAAAAAAAATCCCCTGGTAATCCTTGCAGTTTCTATTTGGAAAATATGGGCCAGGGGCTTTGCATTTCCGATGAACTATCAGTGAGCCTGACAGTACTGTTCTGTGGATCTCTTTCTGAAATCATTTCCAGAGCTGGTTTTCCTTTTCTGCATGCTGTGGCTACATAATGTGAATGTTAACCTTAGTCACTCAAAGGAATTATAGAACAGAAAGGAAGGTAGAAAACCCCAGTAACTACAGAGGGTTGTCGTAGTAGGAACTGCTTAAGCATCTGTCCTGGGGCCATCACTAGAACTTGTGACTTTTTTTGCATGGAGGATTGAACCCCAAGGCCTTCAGTGACTGAGCCACATCCCCAGCCCCTTTTTTTTATTTTGAGACAGGGCCTTGCTAAGTTGCTGAGGCTGGATTTGAACTTGCAATCCTCAGCCTTCCAAGCCGCTGGGATTACAGGCATGTGCTGTTGTGCCCAGCTTGAACTCTGGTCTTTCATATCACTTTGACTCTCTCTCTCAGTTCACAGTACTTGGAGAGAAAGACTGGTTGAGCTGAGCTCTTGCCCTTTGGTTATATCAGGTAGAGGGAGGGCAGATCTGGAGGATCTCAGCTTTCACAGTGGGGAGAGAGTGCCCCTGACTTACTGACCCGTTGTTGGTGCTCAAAGAGGGAAAGGCAATCTCTGAACAAGAAACAGTGCGGTTAGGAGAGGCTCTGGGAGCTGGAGGCTGAGCTGTTCACTTTAGGTTCCTAAGGCCATGTTCCAGTTAATGGTGTGTGTTCCCTGTGTTTATCAGCAGGCAAGTTGAAAAAAGAAAACAAGACATTGTACAAAGTTATTGTACATAGGCATTATAATAGATGCTTGTTGTCTTGTTTCCTTTTCACAGAATCCTAAGAGGTGAAGGTATGGGTATAATTTTCCTTTTATATTGGAGGAAGTTGAGTCTTAGGGATAAATAACTTGCTCGAAGTCATACAGTTAGTAACAGGAGAGCTGGCATCTGGATCTGAGATGTCTGTGCTGTAGCACCATGTGCTAGCTGAAAGTGCTGCTTCCCAGGGTGTGCTGTGGCTTTTCACAGGAACGCAGAGAGCCACGAGTGGGAATTGAGAGCCCTCAGTAACAAGATCAAACGTAGCCTGGGTGTGTGAAGAGCCTGGCATCTTCAGGAAGGGTTCTAAACCTCTCCGCTCTACCAAATTACGACTTTGCTTGTGATGGGAATGGACTCCTTCACAGAATAAAAATATGAAGTATGCAGTCAGAGGACAGCAGGTAGAAGTGGGCCAGGCAGAGCTTTGTCACGCACACTAACTTCTACTGGGGCCACTTAGGTTTCAGTGCCTGGCCAAGAAGAGACTGTGGTTTACTCCCGTACGGCTGAGACAGGGCCTGCTTGTCTTTCCTTTTTGGAACTGGCGATCAAACCCAGGGCTTGGTGCATGCAAGGCAAACGTTTCACCACTGAGCTCCATCCCACCCACCTGTGAACGTGTCTGCATTGTCTGTCACAGGAGCTTGTTGGGGACACCTCATATCCAAACCCTAACAAGCTGTATCCCCAGGGGCGTGCTTATCAGAGCCCCTCTCGCACGCTGGGACTGTCACCTTCCCTTAAACTACCTTAAGTGCATGGGCCACATCTGACTTTTTGATTATCAGATTCTGTGGCGCCTAGCCCTCTGTCTGACATGTTTGTGGTACATGCCATTGTGATCTTGGGACTGAGGGGTCAGCTTAAAGGACTGGCGTCGGTAGTAGCTCTCTTCTAGGTCCACGTTTTGGTAGGCCGGCTTCACTGAGTGTCACCTGTATCAGCTACTCATCAACTTGTCTTGGGAGCTTGGGAGCTGGGACTTTAGGATCTTTCTCTAAAACCCTTCTGGTTAGTTGAGGGACCTAGGAGTTGGTGTGATTCTTCGTACTTCCCAGTTACTGCCCTAGTGCGGTGGAGAGCCTCACCGGGCCCCCATGGCATCGTTGCTTGCTCTCACTGTGGGAAGACAAGTCACCATTTCAACTCACCGTGTATGGTGATGTTTAGGTAGGGGGTAGAGGCAGAAACGTATCTTCTTCCCTATTTTCATTTTTATTGGTCCCAGAAAGTGTGCCCTTATCACTCCGGGTGGCAGAATTATGTATCACACATTCTGATGGTTCTGGTTCTGGATAGGAAGTTAGTGTGATCTCTGTTGAAATAGATGTAACTGACATGTCACACAGCCTGCTACTAGAGTGGCAATACCCACAGCCAGTGCTTCATAGGCATCCTGAAGCCAGAACACTGAGGAAAGTCTGCCAGACTTGGTTGCCTCAAAAATAAGGCTTGTCTCAAAAATAAGATTGTCTCAAAAATAATTTTCACTTACTTTTATGACAGTTTGGTTGTTCTCAAAGAACTTGAGGGTTTTTTGTTTGTGTGTTTGTTTGTTTTACACCAGCATTGCAATTTTAAGGTAATATATTCCTCATAGAAAAAGGAAAGCTCAATCCAGAGATCTGGAGAGGGGTGGTGCTGGCGTGGACCTGAAGCAGGGCTGTGGATGCTTCTGTTCATGAAAGGAGGGAGGGAGGGCTGGCGTCACGCGGGGCTGCTCGCTGGTAGTGTGGGGGGGTCACTGGTGTAGAGGGAGCTGGCTCCAGGTCAGAGAGAGGTGCAGGATGGGGGCCACACAAGCATTCCTGGCTCTGTGGAAGGCCCAGCTGAAGGCAGTGCCTTGAAAACTGTGGCAGTCTTATGATTTCCTGTCAGCATGCGAAGGCTGGATTGGTGTAGGCAGGAGTTTCTTCCAGGTGGAAGGCCTCTTGGAAGATCTCTGTCCGTGGAGTCAGCTAACTGTTCCTCACGCAGCACCCTCATTCCAGCACGCAGCATGCGTGACTAAGCCCTGGGACAGGCCTGTGCCCACCCTCAGTGTTGGCAGGCCATCATGTCTCTCTGGTCACACAGCCAGCCATTTTAAGCCCTTTTATGCTCCTCAGGTCCCTGGGTGCTTTGTCCCCCACAGATGACCTTCCTTTCTGCCCCAGGGCAGCCAGCGCTGGCAGCTGCTCTCCAGCCTGTGTGGCTGCTCCCTGCCTTCACTACTGTCCTGCCTCGACTGCGACATTCATCCCTCTCCTTGGGCTTTGATCCTGTCTCCATTCGTATTTTCCATGATTTCTCTGCCCTGGTTTCAGCCTTCCCTCTTGCTGGAGTTCTTCCCATCTTCCCTTACTTGAACTCTGCTGAGGTACCACACAGTCACGGGTCACAGGGCCAGAGCTGGTGAGTTCTCCCGCTGCTCCTTCAGCCTCTGTTCCTGCTGCTTCCTGACGGCGTCTGTTCATTTGCCCATGTTGGAATGTGGTTAAATCAGGCAACACTACTCCTTCAGACTCGGTCACTACGTGGGGGTTTTGGTAGGTGAAGCCCCAGGGCCTTCCTCTTCACTTCTCATCCAGGACCTCCTCCCCGGCTTCCGGTACTGTGTAAATGTTACTTGAAGAAGTCCCGGCATCTTAGCCACAGTTTCTTTCATCCAGTTGCTGTCCTTGACATCTGCTTTTGAACATCACGACCATGTCTGAAATCAAGGTCATGATCTTAATCACTGACCCGTGACCCTCTGTAGTTTCCTTTCTGAGTGGACATTCACTTATTCAAACAGAGGGTCTTGGCAGTGTCCTTGGCATGCCCTTCTCTCACCTATTGGGCTCAGTCCAGCACTGAGTCACGGGGGCTTTTCTGCCACCCTCACCACCTCTTAGACCATCATCTCCCACCAGACTGCCGAGGCAGTTCCCTCCCTGTGCCCTTACCCACTCTTGCTTTCCACCCATCAATTTGTACTTTGTAGTTTTGTATTAAAAATGCAAACCTGATGTTACCAGACTTACAACAAGCAACAATGAGCCATCGGTGCTTTCTCCTGCTCCCAGGATGGTGGTCACGCCTGCAGCTTCTCCTGCACTCCTCTGCCCTCCCGTCATGCCGAGAGCTTCTCCTGGCTTTCTGTCACAGGGACCTGTCCCCAGTTTCCATGTGCACCATTGCCTCTCGCCACTGCCTTTAGCATCAGCTTTACCAGGCTGCATGTCTCCCTCGCCTTCTGAAGTCCACCTCCAGATCTGAGCTCGGCTCCCCTTCCTTTGGGTGGTCTCCTGGCCTTCTAGGCAGGTCAGCCCTCACTCCATCTTAGGTGAGCCTTCAGAACCCCTAGGCTGTTTTGGAGCACTCAGTGTAGTTTAAGGTTCACACCTCTGTGTGGATCCCTTTGATGGGTTTCTGTCTCCTTGTCATGCTCTGGACGTTCAAGGGACGGAGCCAGGTGTGTTGGTGCTTGGTGCAGACCCATCACTGAGCAGCTGTCATTGCCTGAACTGACTACCTGTGAGACAGAGTTGAAGGCATTTTACAAAAACCTCCTAATGCCCTGCCATTTTCCTGCTGGTCATCGAGCAGGGGAAGAGCAGATAGGAACGAGTCAGAGAACCTGAGGTAGAGTGGTGAAGCACTGAAGGAAATCAGGCAGAACAGTGGGTACGAGAGGCTGGGCCAGGGCCTCTGAGAAGCCAGCTTTCTGTGGGTCAGGGATGAGCGCAGGCAGGGAGAAGACGGGAGGAGGGGGTGGCACAGGTGTGCACCAGTGTGGAGGGGCAGTTGGGAGGGGCAGAGGTCAGGCATGTCCAGTTTGTAAACAGCAAAAGGAGTGTGCTTTAAAGAGCCAAGGGAAGTAACATTATTTTATTGATATTTTAAAAGATCAAGGTGATTGCCAGTGGAGGCCAGTTTGGGGGAAACAAGACTGAAAGCAGAGAGCAGTGACTTGCAGGCTCTTGAGGAGTCTGGGCGGAGCAGCTGTGCTCAGGAGGCTGTGGAGAGGGGACAAGGGTAGGATTGGGACAGCATGGCGATTGGCCAGCAGTGGGGATGAGGGCAAGAGGAACTGAAGGTGACTCGTGTGGGTGGATGTCATTGCCACTAATTGAGAATGGGAAGCGTGAGGAAGGACAGTCGCAGGGGAATTTGGTTTGGAAGTGGTCTGTCTGTGGGGAAGAAAAGGCTGCAGGTAAAACTTGGAGCCAACATCATGATGGTGTTTCAGGCCATGCGACTGGATGAGATTACTGGAGGGAAGGTACGTGAGTGGGGTCCCAGGTTGACAGCCCCAGAAGAGTTGGAGTCAGCAGAAAAGGAAATGAGGGGTGGCGGTAAGGCTGGAGGGCTACTGGGTGCATGAGGAAAGGTGTTGCCGGAAGACACGGCCTGCCTGCTGGGCTGGAGAGGCCGTGCTCACTGGCCTGTAGATGCAGTCTGCTCGGGGCTGAGGAACAGCACAGGTAGGTGCTCCAGAGCTCCACAAGGAAGTTCCTTTGCGAAGGGGTGCAGGCGTTTCAGCTGATGGCTGAGGTGGAAGTGAGGGGTCCAAAGACGTTTGTCTCAAGGGAGAAACGAACGTGTTAGCATAGAGTGGATCCAAGACAGGATGAACTTGATAATGGCAGAAAGAGGGACAAGTTGCAGGATTTGATTTTGAGCAGACTTGGTAGGTGCAGATCTGGTTGCCAGTGGAGAGCAGCCCCTGCAAGGAGCCCAGAGCTCCCCAGGAGTGGAGGTGCAGGTACACAGCACAGAACAGGTTGGCCAGTGCGAGGATGAGGACACTCCCACGTCTTCTTTCTCCTTAATGAACTGTTAGCAGGTCCTCAGTCCCACGGCGAGGGGAGGAGGGAGAGTACAGGGGTTGGAGGAGAAAGCAGTAGTGTGAAGTAGCGATTTCAAGTCCTGGGAGAGCATGTGCATTCAAGACTGGAGGAGAATTGGTGGGGCGGGGGGTCCAGTGTCCACTGGAGACTTATGAGCATGCACAGAGTAATTCCTGGCGCTGTCCAGCTGCCTGGTGCTCTGTAGATGGGTGAAGGATTGGTTGGGGCATTGATTCAGGAGTGGAGAGGGAGCAGTGGTGGCAGGCCTGGCCAGCCTGGAGTTCTCGTGGGGCACTGGAGAAGCGGACTGGGCACAGGAAGTCAGTGCCAGGCAGTGGATGGGAGTCCTGTGGGTGAAGTCACTGGAACCCTGGGTCAGCACAAGCTGGCCCCAGATGGGTTGCTTAGCATGGGTTTGGAGGCAGCACAGTTACTGCTAAGGACAGAGCCGGGTGCCCCCATGGGCTTGATGGTGGAGGGGAAGGGAAAGGAGCAGGGAGAGGCTGCAGGAACTGAGCCAGAATGGGGAGCAGGAAGGAAGGCAGCCAGGATCGCAGAGGTTGGACAAGATAGCTGGAAGACAATTGGAGGTGCTATGGGGAGAGAAGGTTCCAGGCAGTTGCTGCATTGGTGGGGAGGTGGGGTGTGGTCAAGCACGCTTCCCCTGGTTGCGGACAGAGTGCCAACAGAGCCCGACTGCTGTCCTGTGTTATGTGTGGCTGGATTGGTGTGGGTTGGTGGTGTCATTGGCAGAGTTCATTCAGATCTGTAATTTAGAATGCTGTTGTGTGTTGTTTTTGTGGCCTAAGATCCTTCATTCCAGCAGTCTTGGGAGCAGAGGCTAGGCTGTTTTGTTGTTGTTGTTGTTGTTGTTATTTGTTTGTTTTCTTTAATGGGAATTTAAAAAATGAACTGAAAAGTACCCTTTGGGCCCATCACCACAGGGGTTGAACAGCTAGGTTTAGAAACCATTCATTTTTGCTGTTCCTGCTTCTGTTACATGAGGAGGCCATTCATTCCTAAAATTGGGGTTTATGAAAGACTACGGGTCACATATTGGTCTCGCCAGCAACTGAGCTCACGTGCAATCACTGTTTTCAAACAGGAAATAACCACAGCATCTCATTGTCTCCCTTTAGTGTCTAAAACTTGCTCCTTTGCATTTTGACTGATCA